>JADBJO010010899.1:25000-55000 GCA_016801955.1 Conus betulinus
CTACACAGACTCAAAAAATATCCACACAAAAAACGTGTAGACGTACACACAACATGTACTTACATATAAACAAAACCAAGTGCTCTCTCTCTCTCTCTCTCTCTCTCTCTCTCTCTCTCTCTCTAGCGTGCGCACAACCTATGGAAAAGTTTCGTAAATGGAATAATTCTACCTAGTACACGTGTGAGCTGGACAGCTATGTCATGTAACAGATTCTTTGCCCTACGTGTACATTAGACCACTAAACCAAAAAGAAACAAACATTAAACACACCACACACACACACACACACACACACACACACACACACACACACACACACACACACACACACAAAAAGTTGCGCATCGTAGCAGTGCCATCAACCGTATTGTCTTTTTGGCCGTGGAAACTGAGTTCACAGCAGAAAACCACCTGTCGGACAGTTGTCCTGCTTTCTGACGACCAAACCCCCACTACAGCTCTCTGGTCAGCAGGCTGGATACCACGGAACTGACCGTTTTGAAAAAAGGATCTGAAAGTTCGACCCTCATTTGCGACGCCCAGTATTTGACCAAGACCGCCGAAGTGGTCAAGTGGTGAGACTTATCTGTGGTGCAATGTTCAGGTCTCATGGCCATGAAGATGAAGAGGTCAGGGCAGGTGCGTTGTAGACGTGCCAGCTTGATCTTCATGGTGACACAGCGTTCGAAGTACACGCACGAAGTCCAAGGCAGCTGGGTTTGATGGTGTTCCGTTTCGTGTCCCTGACTATGATGGATAGATCTGCCAGGCGAGACGTGGAGAAGACTGCAATACCAGATCGTGTTCTGTAGAGAAATGATGAATCATAAGGAGTGGCACGTGGGAACCTGCCGTCCACAGCCTCCTGTAGAGCTGGTTCACCGTATGTTGTTAGGGCATCGTTGTGTGTGAAAAATCTCTCTCAAGTGCTTGAAATACGTTTGTTTCAGTCGTGAGTAAAAAAAACAAAACGCCAATCATCAGTTCTTTGAATACAGGTTACTCTGGAAGTGGTCTCAATAAAGGCATCAAACAGCATCACAGAAAACAGGAGACTGAAAATGTTGGTGCCAGAACAAATACTTCCTTAACCTCCTTGATGACAGGGAACAGAGCTGACTGAATTCCGTTCCAAACAAGTCGTCATACCATGATGGAAGCAGCAGGTGGTGGTGATGACATGTGAGTTGAAAGCCATGTTGGTGGCACAGACCACTGACCCCACGGCTCACCGCGTCCACAGGTCATGGCACGACGGAAAACATCAGATGTAGTAGTTCACAGTTCTTCTGGTTCACCGTGTCCACAGTCCACAGGTCATGGCACGACGGAAAACATCAGATATAGTAGTTCACAGTTCTTCTGGTTCACCGTGTCCACAGGTCCACAGGTCATGGCACGACGGAAAAACATCAGATGTAGTAGTTCACAGTTCTCCTAGGTCAGTGCGACTCATCCCTGCCTCGTGATGCTCCAAAGTGAGAATCGTCGCCAGAACGAAGATCCAAACAAAGGAGATCAGATATGTAAGAACAGTACCTGGCAATTCCTTCACTGAACCGTAACAAATGACTAAGTCTGCAGAACCATAGGCAGCATGCAAGCCACTGTGAGGACTTGACATGTGACCAGATCAAGCTGATGCACCACGACCCTCCTCCAAAAACAGTGTAGGGCAAGAGAGGAGACAAGGCAGACAGAGAAGAGTAGGACAGCCAGGATTGCTGAGTGGATCAGAGAGAAAAGCTGTGTCGTAGTCCACGCACTCTTCCAGAAGCGTTAGAAATGCAGACAACTGGTACAGCGTTCCTAATCGAAAAGGATCCAAGGCACGTGTTGGCCTGGAGCCTATGAACCAGTGACTTTCGCAAAATGCTCTACCTGACCATAGAGACAAGTTCCACTGTCGCTGAATCGGCAGCACAGGATCACCTTCTGGAGAGTTCCATCAATGCCTGAGCAATCTCTGAAAACCGCTTGTTGGCGCCAGTTTTCTCTTCAACGATTGGTGTATTGTGAAGTGGTGATGGTATTGCAGATGGTCATTCTTGGTAGTTGCCACACGATTCTTTTAGAGAAAGCTCTGCATTCTCTGTCGTGTTTGTCAAACCAGTCCTGAGGCTTCTATTTGGGATGTTGTCGCAGTAAAAATGGACAGTATTCCAGGTGGCTTACTACTTTCTCTGGTCTTTTAAAAGACATTTTCTGGCCTGCCGCAAAGGCTTCCTTGACATAAGGGAATGTCAGTCTGCTTTCTTTCAGTAGCACCCTTCTTGACTTTGCTCTGGCTTGCCAGAAGAGAGAACAGTTAGGTTCTCAGCAGCAGATAGTTGATCCAGCGGTCGGCTCCTCTCAAGGCTCCAGTGACTTGAACATAACGGGTGACATGACATAGTGGATCAGACGCCTGTGCTACAGTGAAGGGGAGGTACGTGTGGGGATGGAGGGATGGATTATCTGGACAGGAGGTGGAAGGCGCATTCAGGTGCTTGTGGACGTCTGGCAGATGATCATAGTGCTATAATTATGTTGTCATGAGTTCCATAAGACAGTGAGATGTGAACATGGTTTCTGTCATCCTGTGCATGTCGTAATCTGTGTCGTTCACGATGCTTCCCATATGGCCTGCACTGCTAGCAGTGCTTCTGCTGTAATCAGTGATGTTGACAGTAGTTTTGAGGTGGTACACACGTTGTTTACGGTGCCTCTTCTGTGGCGTGAGTTGTTCACAGTACTTTTCCATGGCTTGTGTTGTTTGTGGCGATTTTGCTATGCTTCAGCCTTAATTGTTAACGGTAAGTCTGTTGCAGATGGTGTTCACCGTGCCACTGTTCTATGGTGTGTTGTTGTGATCATTTCGCTGAAGTCTCTGTGTTGTTCAGTATTCTTTTGATGTGGATTTAGTTATTTACAGTGCCTCTACTTGTGTTTGCTCATCGTGTTTTTGCCATTGTTTGTGTTGTCCATGTGCCCACTACTGTGTTTGTTGTTGTTGCCTCGTCTTCTGTGCCAGTGCTATCAATCTTCCTGCTGATTTACTCTGTATCACCTCATGCAGCCACACCTGGATTGTCCCGTCGTTGGCATGGCATTGGTGGTTCACAGTGAAGGTCAGTAGTAAGCTGCTATGAGGCAACCCCACCACAGGAGACACTGCACAGCTGCCGGGCAACTTCAGCGATGTTCAGTGGTGCCTGTCCTTAACCACAAGCTCACGACTCATATGACATCAACTACCAAGCCTCACGCTGATGACAATAACTGCTGAGCTGCGGAGCTAGCTTGAGTGAGTGCCAACGACGGTGCCCATGAAGATGTTGATAACAATAATTTTGACGTGAACTCAACTAGATCCTACGTGTGGAGGGGAAATCCAGTCTGCGGCCACTTTTGTGACTCAGAATGGCGTCCACCTCCATGGTGGTGGAGAACCAGGCATTGCAGCCCACGGGAGCCTGACCACAGAGGCTTGAGGTCTTGTCCATACGCATGGTAGCGATATGGGAGCCAGGGAGGAGGGCTGTGGAACACACCAAGGCAAGAACTCCAGACGACGTGCCAAAAAACCTCAATGGCTGAAGACAAAGATAGCAGGCTTGTGTGTCTGCCTTCCAACAAACCTTAGTATCATGTAACCGTCACATCATGGCAACATGATCAGCTTGTGCAGCTTAGAGAGACGTTCGCCCATTGAAGCAGCTCTAGGGTGTTGCGTCGCCAGGCGTTGTACCACTAAGGGGCCAGAGAAGAGGGCTGTTGGGAAGCAAAAGCACACAGGAAGTCCTGAGAGCATGAACCTTTCAAGATAAGGCTCTGAAATGCCGAAAGCGTCCTGAAGACACGCACACACACATACACACACACACACACACACACACACACACACACACACACACACACACACACACACACACACACTAGGTTGGAGCATATTCTGCAAAGAAAAGACTGTCCAAATCTCTTGCCTGCAGGAGAGTCACATGCATCGCCAAGAGTCCATCGAAGGCTGTCAGTGCTTAAGGCATGACAGAACATCCACTGCCCCAACGTCAAGCCTTTATCTCTTGCTTTCGTGAGTATGGCAGATTCCATGAATTTGTAGCTGGTATTTCAACCTCCCCTTACAGAGCGGAGGACGTGGACGTGAAGGGATGAAGACGCTGAGACCTGGCAGGACGATACTAATCTGATTCTGATCAACAGTCTCTCTGACAGCCTCGAGAAAATGACACACAAAATCTACTGTATACCTGGAATTTTGCATTACAGACATTTGAAAAATGTTAATCAAGAGGTTAGAGAACAGCTGGGTGGACCATCAATCCATGTACTTGCACATGCATCTTGGAATCTTCACAGAAGCTACCTCCCCTCTATGAACTACAAGAAGTCAAATCACGCCGCTTTCAACCATCGAAGCATCCTTATCAAAGATGTAACAGTCAAAAGGCCCAGACTGCAACGTGGTTGTGAGGTACTTCCAGCTCAAGTATTTCTAAACAAAACTGTCAGCCCTACTGGGCTAGCCAACTTTTGAATGTCCACGATGAACTGCCTGAAGCAAAGAAAATAGCAGAAGACTCCGTACAGGCTGAAACTAACACCAGACACCAAACTAAAGCCGGATTAATACAACACGAGCTATAAGCAGGCGGGAAGAGCTGGATGAAGAAAGCTGCTTCCCTGATCCACGAGAACGATGGCGGAGACCTGTACAGACCCACAAAACAAAAGCATCCCGAGAGGCAAGCATCCGATACCTTTGCATATTGCAATTGGAATAAGAAGTCCGCCAAAACAACGAGAAGCACAGAGGGAGCAGAGGTTCATGAAGAGAAGGAATGTGGAACCCCTGAAGCAGCCTGTCAAACGTGCATCATTACAGTCTGCACTGAAGTAGTGATACCAGCAAAGTCACGTGATCAGAAAACATACACCGGCCCTCCTCAGTGGTGCAGCAATGAACAAGCTAAATGAGATCATCTTCCCGATCCTGAAGAATGTGGAAAAATCTCAGTGAGGCCTGGAGATAGTACAGTAACCAGCCTTGCAGTGAAGATCACGGGAAGAGGTGTGAACGAGCGCCTCTGAAGGTACTTTGGAACAGCGAACCTTCTTTGCCCTGTACAGCAGGACTCCCCAACTTCACAGCACTGAAGATCAAGCCACCTGCCCGTCACAAGAGACTGAGGATGCCTTCCAGCGACAGGAGCTTCTTCACATGGATAGACATGAGGAGATCGTTTGCTAAAACGTGGATGGACCAAGAGTTAAAATGTTGAGAGGCGGAGTTGCCAAGAGCTGGGTCAAGTCCTGCCTCAGTATTGCAAAGTCAGAATCTCTGAAGGGAAGACCCACAGCAAGGAATACCTGCCGCGTCATGGGGCTCCACAACGTGCGGCCCTCTCGTTAGAGACCTTGTGTCAGAGCCGCCCTGTGGACATCAAGGCACCACTCAGTGCAGACTAACTGGTAATCGGGTGCCAGGAACAGCGGGCATCAACTGCCACCTACCGCGTGCAGTAGGCGGTAGACAAGTGGAGCAGTTTGGCAGAGTACTGATGTGTTGCCTTCAGTAACAAGCAGTCTGCCATCATCTTTTCATCTCAGTTCTGAAACAGACAGTCGGCGCTGATTCTCCTGGCAAAATTCCTGTCAAGTAGGATGATGAAGCTGCCTCCCTTGACATCCCTTTGAACTGAAGGACGACCTGTTAAAGACAATGGCAGACACAAGCAGACACAAGCACTCAGTCCTTCGTAGGATGCCAGGCCCCACATTGTCAGCCTGTAAGAGGATCCTGTAAACTGCCCAGCAGCATTGGTCAAGCCACAGTTCCAATGCGGTTCCACGGCCTATTCAACCTGTACTTGGGCAATCCGGCAAACATTGTTTAAAGTCCAAAATTAAGCCTTCGGTATTATCACAGGTGCGATCAGCTCAACGCCCATCACAGGCACGGTAGAGCATACAGCATCCAAACAATGAATCAGCAAAGAAATGAAGCCAAGGTGCAGGCAGAACAGTTCTTACGTCTGTCAGACTGTCCTGTTAAGCAGATATCACGCAGTCCTAACAAAAACTAAAAAGAGGCAGTTTTTTTTTTTGTGAGAACACACAGTTGTCACACTAGTACCAAGACCAACTACCGAAAAAGTGTATCGCCCGTACGCCAATCAGACATGCCATTGACCTTGGCGGTCAGACATCCTTACATCAGGTCTGCGTTATAGTCCCCTGTAATGGACAGGACGCTAAGATGAAGCACCCCCTGACCCTCAACATGATTGCGGGAAGGTACCCCAGGAAGCGTGTGTCAAGGGATGGTCAGCAACCAACACCATGGTCGACACAGGTGTGGGAGTTCTGGTCAGATTCCCAGATATTGATAAAACACCTTGCACCGTTGTCCTGAAGAAACACGGCACATACTACTACGGAACTGAAGCAGGATCTCTCTTGCAGATGACCTCCATGATTCAGGCCTCAAAAACTGTCAGCAAATTGTCTGTTCTGTTTGACTCTGCTCCGTCCTGCAGGCACACCAGAACAACAGTCTGCCTTCCTCCACTAAGTCAAGGCAAGGCGTTGCGTCTGGCAGTGGAGTTGAGCTGCAGTGGATACTGGCCCACTGAGGAATTCCTAGTTCATCACCTGGCAAGGGAGGGTCGTGGAGAAGAACAACCAAAAACAAATCGTCAGCTGTACAAAATGCGAAGGATCATCGAGGCCCCCACGATGTTCAGCAACGACAACCATTTGTTAACGAAAAGGCAGCAGTATATCCAGGTAACATTGCACACCAGGCTCAACAGACTAAACTGTCACATGCACTAGAGCTAAGACGAGTGCCTTCTCCACCTGTCCATAAGGACATGAAGACCAGGCTGCGGAGCATGTGCCTCGTGAACCCGCATGATGTGGACAATCCGCTGAAGAATAAGCTGTCTGGCTGCTACCATCTAGGACAAAAAAGAAAACGAACTTGTCAGCTGCCTTGGCGAATGGTTGGCATCGCGGACTCCCGGCTGGGAGGTCGTCGTGGGTTCGATTCCCATCAGAGCCATATATTTATGGGATTTTTCTGCTCTGATCAGCTGTCACCAAAGAGGAGTGGTTCAGCTGGGAGCACACAGTCGAGTTTCATCCGTTCAGGAGATACGTCTCTGAGAGAGTTGCTCAAATTTCGTGACCAACACTGCTGGTGCCTGTATCTCTTGGGCCTGGTTGACGCCGAAATGTATTATGAAAATGAGCATAGAGCACTTTCGTGCACTCTCAGACCGGGATGAATATTCATAGCATCATCTCCATCGTGTCTCATCCTAATCCTTATCCTCATCCTCATCCTAATCGATCAGCATTAAAAACAGTGTTTCATATAATATGGCCCTTCATGCCCTGCTGTCATGGTGACCTCACTTTCGATTGCCTTTCCACGTCTATATCCTTGTTTTGATCCTATCGGGTCACCGGTATCGGCAAATTCATGGGATTGTCGTTGGACGGACGTGGTGGCGCCCTCCTGAGGGAGAGAGCTCGCCAACCCCACGACTAAACAATTATTGTTGTCAGTAGCAGGCTTAGTAGGTGGTGTCCTGCGTATGCTGGATGAGAACAAGCACCACTGGATACTACTGGAATGACTCGGCAGCAGTGCAGTGTCTCCTCTGGTGGGATACCTCATGAAAATTGGTATTGACTGCTCCCTGTGGATTGCTGGTGTAGGGGCTGTGGCGGGTCGGGCGGGGCTGTGGCTGTGGACGAGGGAAGTCGGAGTGAGTGGTGTGGGTGCGATGCTACCGAGAAGGCACAGAAGATGGGACAAAACAGATCAAACCTTTTTATTGCTCAAGTTGGATCGGTTGTCTAACCAGCAAACGCCAAGAAGAAGGAAGCTGACGATCAGGATTGCACGCAGCTGAACCCTTTAGGCTTTTCAATGGGCAAACGCCATTCTATACTAAAATAGAATGCCCCTGCATCTTGTAGGTTTTTCAGTGGGCAAGCGCCATTCTATACTGAAGTAGAATAATGCTGCACCCTAGAGGCTTTTCAATGGGCAAGCGCCATTCTATGTTGAAATGGAATCATGCAGCATCCTAGAGGCTTTTCAATGGGCAAGCGCCATTCTATACTGAAGAATTCCCCTGCACTCTGTAGGCTTTTCAATGGGCAAACGCCATTCTACACTGAAATACAATGCTACACCGTAGAGACTTTTCAATGGGTAAACGTCATACTATACTGAAATAGAACACTGCTGCACCCTGTCGGCTTTCAATGGGCAAACGCCACACAATGACGAAAGAGAACACTGCTGCACCCTGTAGGCTATTAATAGCGCCATACTGGGAAACAGAATACTGCTGCATCCTACAGGCTTTTCAGTGCTCAAACGCCATTCTATACTGAAACAGAATTCTGTTGCACCCTACAGGCTTTTCAGTGGGCAAACGCCATTCTATACTGAAACAGAATTCTGTTGCACCCTATAGGCTTTTCAGTGCTCAAACGCCATTCTATACTGAAACAGAATTCTGTTGCACCCTATAGGCTTTTCAGTGGGCAAACGCCATGCTATACTGAAATAGAATACTCTCTGACGCAAAGCTCTTCATTTACAACTGTCACGGGTGTGGTGGTCACGATCTATTTCAGCTTTGGGAACAGTCCTCCTCGCCCCTCCCCCCCCCCCCCCCCCCCCCCCCCCCCCCTGGTTGTGACTCGGAAGTTAACGTTGCGCACAGGGTGTGAAGAAGCTCCAGGTATAATGGACTGTCTATATGTGTTGTGAACGGCATTGTGTTTCCTTTCTTCTGGTGCAGTAACCAAGTGTCCCTGTGAGATGAAAAACTGGGACTTCAGGCAGCATGTGAATGTTCAGCATTTATGTTTTAACTGTTTCATGCCCAACATGTGCCTGTCAACAAAGTGGAAAAATGCGTCTCCGATTAACTCAATCGAGTCTTGTGGGAAGCGGTTTCCGACACTGTGTCACATCGCTTGAAGGCGTGTCGGACGCATACTTCCCACAGAGTTTGACGATTTTTTAAAATCATACCGCCTTTTATTAAAGGGCAACAAATCTCATTTCAGGGACAGCTTAAGGCCTTTTTTTGCAGTTGCTTCATTAGACCGTTCTTCGTGTATTCTGTAGTAGTTTTATATGGATTTGAATTGTCCTACTCTCAGTTCCCGCGATCACACAATTTTGAACACGATCACACTACTATTTTGAGTGGATCAAGCATTTTGTGGTCAAATTCTTGTGTTTTATGCAGTTGTCATAAATACACTATTCTCTGTGGGTCATACCAATCGCTCAGAAGTGTAACTGAACTTTTGTGGGAGGATAGAGAACATGAAGACGTGGATTACAGTGTGCACAAAAAGTTTTTGTTTTTCTTCTGCAAGTGTGTATCATTTTGGATTACTTACGTCATGTGAACTGTGTAAATTCCTCACTGAGGGTAAGCAGTTTTGATAAATAGAGTGTTTTTTTGTATCCAATGGTGTATGTTTCTTGTTCATAGGTGAAACGGGTGAATTTTATGATTTTTTTTAAAAAACAAAAAATCGTGTGATCTGAGGGACAAACTGGTCCATTTTGGCTGTGACTTGATTGAGTTAAAGAATTAGCTAGTGTCACCTGGATCAGATACAGATTCACCGCAAAACCCACACTCTGAATTGGACGACATGAAGAACGACGTTAGAGGCCTCAGAGACTCTCACTTCAGGCGACAGAGAGAGTTGTAGGATCTCTGCAATGACTGTGCTTCTCTTCTACAGGAAGACAACGACCTCAGAATGGACAACACTGAGCTGGAAAAGACACCTGACGGCGTGGAGAAAGAGGCAGACGATCTGGAATGTTGATCTGAGAGAAAAAAAGTCATTATCTATGGATTCAAGAGCCCCAACCCAAAATCGACAGAGAACCTTAAAGAATCCTTAAATGAACTGTTCATGGACAACCAGGATATATCCAGGGACATCTCCGTTGACGGTCTACACTGCCTGAGCGTTAGCTCAACTCTCCAGCGATCGGATGCATCACAGTCTGTGAGGTCAAAAAGTGCAGACTCTTAAAGTCAAGGGGAAGCTGCGAGTTTCAGGAATCTTCATTGAGGAAACATTTTCCTGGAGGACGAGGAAGTCAGGCAGAGGACAAAACTCACATGACAGTCGGATCCAACCGAAGAGGAGGAATAAAGGTTATGCTTAACGTGAAAATAACACCAACTACAGGCAGTGAGAACAGCACGACAACATGCTCTTGTACATTTATAAGTGACTGGTTTAAGATGGTGCAATGGAATGTTAGTGACTTACCTTCAAAGTTGAAAGACAAAAATTCTGTTGCATAATTTGTTCCGTTGATTTAACTTGTTTTCTTTGAAACGTTTTTTGGCACGCCCTTAAATTGAATGCATTCTCGGATTATTCGATTTAAACCAATTTCAGTTAAATTTATAAAGCACAGTCGTTTATCAGGATGTGTTATATCTCTTGTTAAACGCACATGCTTCTTACATCCGATGTAGCGATTTCCATATCACACACGTCTTGGTTTTCCTGTAACAAAAAATATTCAGGCAGCTATTTTGTACGTTTGTGTTCATGTATCACCCGAAGGTTCACCGGTTTGTTCTTACTTTGATCATGCCAATGACATTTATTTAGTGGAGGAATCCTTAAACGATTATATGTTCGATATTTATGAAGTATGTATTATCTTGTTTAGGTATTTGAATAGGATAATTGCTGATCTGAACTCTGTTGACTCACTAAATGGAAACATTCTCGGTTCCTTATCTAAAAGCACCCCACTGAATATGAGTAGAAATTCTCCGTTTAAATTGTGAACACTTACTGAAAAGTCTGGTAAATTTATGTGTGTTTTCTTTACACATGCATTCAGTCAGTCAGTCATTCCCCTGACCGCTGGGGTCGTGGGGGGACGTGATGAGGCAGCCGCCGTTTCTCTCCAGGTTCATCTCTTGGTGGCTGTCGTGACCTGGCATGGTCATTTTGGTCCAGTCTTTTATATCTTCAGACCAGCTCTTTCTCTGCCGTCCCAAGTTTGGGGAGCCAGACAGTACTACATTTGCTACCACCTGTTCCGGAACAACGGTGTTATGGTGAATTCCATGCTCGATGCTGCAGATAGACTCGCCGAGGAGGAGTTCTGAATGGGAAGACAATGATGCATGCATGAAAAGACAAAAATGTTTGAGAAACCGTTGAGTTGACCGTATCAACAGAAAGATGACAACAGGCTTTCAAGAAGAGATCTGGTGTTGATCAGTGCCTGACTCAGTCAGCCTACAGACTGGAGGTTCTGACCTATCCCATCACTGTCCTGCCTGTGAGGACTTGCCTATCAGACTGCACACATCCCTCAACACTGTTATGAGAGTCACATAAACAAATGGTAGTTTGTTTTGAAGATTACACTTCTATTCAGCTGGATCACACAGAGTCTGATATTTCAGAACAGAGTTTTGTATTGTGTTTATTTTCTTTGTTTATGTTTTATTATTTAGAAAAAAAATACATCAGAATCAGTGGTCAGAAGAAAACTTAGAATCAGGATTAAGTACCGCTTTAGATATTCATTTAAACGCTGTTGAAAAGAGAGTTCCTTTGCTTTCTGACGTTTTTCGAGTATAATGTTCAGGGTATAGAGGAACGGGTTCAGTGCTGAGTTAAGTGGCAATACAAAAATGGCCATGGCAACATTGATTTCCCCAGGAATGACGACATCAATGGCTGCCAACAGACCACAGTCCAATAGGAAACCAGCACAAAAAGTCAGATATGCCGATGGTGAGAAGACGTCTAGCAAGGACAGTCTCTTTGGACTTGACTCTTTCGCCACTGTTGGTCGTTGTCTGCATTCTCTGTTCAGACATAGCGTTGGATCTCACGGACCAGTAGATGAGAGACTGACCCACAGCGATCAGCAGAAAGAGGACCAGGTTGCCAACAATCATGACGCTGAGGAATAACTGTGGCCAGCAAAGTCAGCTCTGGTGATAGGCAGCGGAATACAGATACCCGTCTGATGGTAGAATTCCCAGTGTGACGTCATAGGAAGCAGAGGTACAGTAGCCAGGATGAGTCCCAGTGTCCAGATGATGATACAGGTCACGTGAGCTGACGTGGCTCCAAACCGGATCTGACTGAAAGGGAAATGCAGCACAAGGAATCTGTCCAAGGTGATTATGCATATAAGGAATGCTGACACCTCGGAAGATAGAAACGACAGAAATCCTGCTGCATTGCAAAGCTTACTTGTTTTCCATTGGGTCTCACTCCAGACATAGACACCAGCAAAAATTTGATCTGCAACTCCAATGAAAGATAGATATATCCCATGAAAAAGTCAGAAACACACAAATGGAGCACAAAAACAGTAAAACCAATCTTGATTCTTTGTGATGAAAAACATGAACGATAAAGAAAGCTAGCCATGTTTCCGACTATTGCCAGCACAGCAAACATTGCAAGGGCAGAACGGTAGACACTGGACTTGAGCAAGTCGTCACACGAGGAGATTTCATCAGATGGGGCCACACATTCACCTCTGAAACTGTCGGGTAAAACTACAGGGCAACACAGTTAAAAGTTATCCACCAACACGTGCATCAGATTGTCCATTCCTTTCATGAAGTCTGGGGTGAACTCAGCTATGGGCAACCCAACATGTTCAGAACACGAAGTGATTGGGGCAGCGTCTGTCCGTTCAGTGATTGGATTCCAGTGTGAGACAAGTCCAGAACTTGCAAGGTGGGCAGAGCCATTGACAACAGATCCATGTCAAGAGAGTCCATTCGGAGATGAGACAGGTTGAAGAACAACAGTGTTAGTAGGAAGTACTGATTCTGAATATAGAAATTATCGTGGGGTAGAGGGTTGTTTGAAAGACTCAGTTTTCGAAGAGTAACCAGTGCTGCAAAATGAGTGAAGTTGATGTGAGTCAGTAGATTGTCACTTAAGTCCAAGCTGTGAAGGTTGGGTAACGTGAATTCTGTGAGCTCATTCCAGCCACACGCCTGAACACCCAGATGGATCAGCATGATATTACCTGTGACGTCAGTCTGACGCAGTCCACTACCCCTGGCATCCAGGTAGCGAAGCTGTGGGAATGAGCTGACCTGAAGGTGTGGGTACAGGTGAAGGCCAGACCATAACACGTACATGACTCTGGACAAGTGACGTCACACATCAGTTCATCATCATCATGCTGTGGACATTGGGGCAGACCATCACACAGGTGATTCACGTGCACACAGGTTGTTCTCTCTCTTCCACGACATCGGTAAAAGCCAGGACACCTGTATCGACTGCACCCCAGTTCATCTTCATGATGTGGACAGTCATTGACGTCATTACACCTGACGTAGACAGGTAGACAGTAGCCACCATTGTGACACTGGAAGTGGGTGTCTGGACATTGGGTGATGTTGTCTGGCAGAGGAGTTACTGTAAATCCTCCAGGTTTGTCAAAGACAACAATTGCTGGGGGTTTGATGTTGGTGATTCTGGAAGGTGTGACAGGACAGTTGCTTTCGTCCACATTTGTTGCGCAGTCTTTAAAACCATCACATTTGTTTTTAAAATCTACACACTAGAGAGAGAGAGAGAGAGAGAGAGAGAGAGAGAGAGAGAGAGGTGTACCTGTCATAATACCTCAATACATAATAAACTTCGATTGACCCCCTTACCCCTTCACCTTCACACTAGCACTGTATATTCTAAGATCAGTCTCATTTCTTTGTCTTCTAATATGTCCAGGCTCCGGAAGTTACTCTGTCGCAACCAGTCAATTCTGTGTGTGTGTGTGTGTGTGTGTGTGTGTGTGCTCTGTCAACTAGGTGGGAACTGGTTGCTCTTCTTCGTTATTGTACTTGGTCACAATTGACCTCTTTTTTGTTGTTCACACCCAGGCAGTTCACAAACCTCAACCAGAAGGTGGGCCACGCAGGACCGGATGATTTGCTGTGTGTTCAACAAAAGTGGGAAGAAAGAAAAATGTAAACCAGAGTGTGGCGCTGCAGGTCTAATCTTTTGACTGGACACGTGCAGATGTTAAGAGTACTTTACCGGCTCTGAAGCGACTTAGGTCATGCCAAACTCACAAAGAAAAACAATAAGTAACAAAATAAAAGAAAATAAAAATGCTCACTCTCACAATCGGCCTCTCTACCATAACTCAGTTAGCCGGAGAATCTCTGTACGTAGTTGGCAAGTTTGAAGTGAGGGCGTCAGTAGTGGTGTCTGAAACTGGTAGTTGACTATTTGGGAAGCTCCACACCTGAAAGGTGAAAACATCAGTGGGGCTGAAGTCATCCACTTCTTTGGCAGATTATTCCATTTCTGTGGAAGGATTTAGGGAAAAGGGTATTTCTCTGCGGTACAGTGAAACACTCAACTGCTGATCATGGCTTCTGTGCTGTTGCTGGGGCGAGAAAACAAAACTGCTCTTTTTTCCTCTCAAAGTTGTATACAACATGACAAGTCTTACAATCTTCCTTCTTTGCTTAACTGTTGTTGTTCACACTCATGTTTGTATACAGCATGGTGTCTTGCAACCTGCCTTGTTTGCTATAGTGAACCTCTTGAGCATGTCTGTAACACTAAAGTCCTGTGGAACGATTTGAAACAAATTGTGGGGCGTACACTGATCTGACCGTAGATCTCACACTAGGCTTACATATTCCAGAAGAGGCTTTGTAGGGTTTGTGTTTGCATTTTCCTGGAGCTAAGTGGATCTTACCTGACTTTGCTGCTATGACATAACGGGTGATGTTCGCCTGCAGGGTGATTCCAAGGCACCTGACTGCACAGTATCATAAGTGTCAATAATTGCTGTCTCAATTCTTAACAGTCCAGTTAAGTCTTTCCCCCCAAATAATTGATTAATGCCAAGAATCGGTCTGTGTACTCCAGTGTGACAAAGTTTGAGAAAACAAAAATGACGATCGCCGTCTGTATGGTCAGGAATTCTTACATTCTTCCATCAATCAGTCCCCATTACCTATGATATCATGGTTATGAAGTTCGATGAACGGGGGAAGGGGGGGGGGGGGGGGGGAGTACTATTCATCTTATGAAATGATGTCGAAGAGTCTATAGTAAGGGCGTGTGTCTGTTATCCTATTTTCACATTTTTTATAAATTCTTCCAAAAGCTTCTGATTTGAATGTCACAAGACCTTTTTGCCAGGAAGCCCTGCTGCTGTGGACACAGGTGCTCCACGTTTGCCATTCTAATGACTATTCACTGTGATGTGTTCCAGCATCGTGCTGCAATCACGTCGGTGCCACTGGCCTATAATTTGGAGGATTGTAGTCCTCTGCTTTCTGTAGATAGCAGGCACTAGGGCATTCCTCCACTCTGATGTCACTCGACTGGCTGTAGAAGACTGGCAGAGAATGGGGAACTTCGGTAGACAGTTGCTCCAGAACATAGACACTAAATACACATGTTCCACATGCTTAGCTGTGTAGTTTCCTGTTCAGTTTACGAGCAGTACGTGCAGCCTGTTCAGATTATAATACTCAAGTGGAGAATCAGTATCTGTGTAAAGAGGCCCTTCAGAATAGACCAAAACACTTCCCTTTTTTCGACAGCTGTCAGAGGACGGTCTTCACTTGGGATGGCGCCGTTGAAAGCTGGTTTCCCCAGAAAACTACCTGTAACACTGTTCTGTGTTTTCTGTGCAGGGCTGGTTCTCGCGTACCCAGTATGCATTTCTCAGAGATAACAGACATGTGTTGGTGTGTATTCCTTATAGATAACAGACATGTGTTGTTGGTGTTTACTCCTCAGAGGCTACAGACATGTGTTGGTGTGTATTCCTTATAGATAACAGACATGTGTTGGTGTTTATTCCTCAGAGGTAACAGACATGTGTTGGTGTTTATTCCTCAGAGGTAACAGACATGTGTTGGTGTGTATTCCTCAGAGGTAATAGACATGTGTTGGTGTGTATTCCTCAGAGGTAACAGACATGTGTTGGTGTGTATTCCTCAGAGATAACAGACATGTTTAGACATGTTTCGGTGTGTATTTCTCAGAGATAACAGACATATGCATTCCTCAGAGATAACAGAATGTGTATTTCTAGGAGATAACAGAGATGTTTCGGTGTGTATTCCTCAGAGATAACAGACATGTTTTCGGTGTGTATTCCTCAGAGATAACGGACATGTGTTGGTGTGTATTCCTTAGAGATAACAGACATGTTTCGAGGTGTATTCCTCAGAGATAACAGACATGTGTCGGTGTGTATTCCTCAGAGATAAACAGACATATGTATTCCTCAGAGATAACAAACATATGTATTCCTCAGAGATAACAGACATGTGTATTCCTAGCAGATAACAGAGATGTTTCGGTGTGTATTCCTCAGAGATAACAGACATGTTTCGGTGTGTATTCCTCAGAGATAACAGACATGTTTCGGTGTGTATCCCACAGAGATAACAGACATGTTTGGTCTGTATTCCTCAGAGATAACAGACATGTGTTGGTGTGTATTTCTCAGAGATAACAGACATGTGTATTCGCCAGAAGGTAACAGACACGTGTATTCCTCAGAGATAACAGAATGTTTCGGTGTGTATTCCTCAGAGATAACAGACATCTGTCGGTGTGTCTTCTTCAGAGATAACAGACATCGTTCGGTGTGTATTCCTTAGCGATAACAGACATGTGTTTGTGTGTATTCCTCAGAGATATAACAGACACGTATTGGTGTGTATGCCTCAGAGATAACAGAATGTTTCGGTGTGTATTCCTCAGAGATAACAGACATATTATTCCTCAGAGATGACAGACATGTTTCGGTGTGTATTCCTCAGAGATAACAGACATCGTTCGGTGTGTATTCGTCAGAGATAACAGACATGTGTTGGTGTGTATTCCTCAGAGATAACAGACATGTGTTGGTGTGTATTCCTCAGAGATAACAGACATGTGTTGGTGTGTATTCCTCAGAGATAACAGACATGTTTCGGTGTGTATTCCTCAGAGATTAACAGACATGTGTTTTGTGTATTCCTCAGAGATAACAGACATGTGTGTATTCCTCAGAGATAATAGACATGTTTCGGTGAGTATTCCTCAGAGATTAACAGGCATGTGTGTTTTGTGTATTCCTCAGAGATAACAGACATGTGTTGTGTGTATTCCTCAGAGATAACATACATGTTTCAGTGTGTATTCATATCGTCGTGAATGCAGCTATAATTGTGTCGTCATCGGTTTACATAATTTTACTTTAAATGATACAGGATAAAAGCCAATGTTGAGATGTTGGGGTGCATGGACTGCCGCTACCATAACCAGTCGTCAGGTACTGAGAAGTCTCACCCAGGTGACAAAAGGCGATTGCAGGCCTCATAAACCCATCGTTCTGGTCACACTGGTGGAAAGGGAGGAATACAGGCGAACTGAATTCACTGGCTTTGTCTCAGTACTTCTCAGCCAACAGTGCTGGCATGTTAAAAGTTCTCAAAAAGCAAAGGGTTGTGATCTTTGACGTGGGTGTTGTCAGCACAGGCCTCCCAAGAAAAGCCAGAGAGTTTAGTGACCCCTTCGTACGTCACGGAGGACACGTGCTTGCTAGTGTGGTTGTGGAGAGTATTGTTAGATTCTGCATTCAACAGCGTCCTACTCTTGGACAAAGGAAGCTGGTGAGCATGTGTGAGTGAAAACTCTTTATGCCACTGTCTGTCCCAAACCTCTAGCTTCCAGAGATCCTAATGGGCATGTTGGAGACATTGATGCAAGTGACAAAGTGGTAGACTGCAGCATTATTAGCAGAACGTTCGGGTGGGAAGGAGTCGATAGAAGCCGATAGATCATTTACATGGACCAGAAAGAGGCAAGCCAAAGCAAAGATCCCTGAGGACACGAGCTGAACACTGACATAGTCAGACTGTAAACCTCCAACCATTGCCGATTGTTTGAAGTCACCGAGGAAGTGTGCACGAGCTTAACACTGACATAGTCAGACTGTAAACCTCCAGCCATTGTCGATTGTTTGAAGTCACCGAGGAAGTGTGCATTCCACCTGTTGATGCTTCCTTGGTGGCCCTAATTACCTAGCTCCTGAATGAACACTTACGATTTAACCTGTTGAACGCTTTTTCAAAGTCACTGCTGATGACATCAGTCGCTTCACCCGTTTTTTTTTTTTTTTTTTTTCTTAACTGGAGAAATTGGGTCTCACAGGTTTTGTGTCTAAAAATCATGTTAATGATCGGACAGGATACTGTGCGCCCTTAGTGATGCTTAATAATACTTACACAGACATTGTCAAAGATTTTTGAAAGAAGCTGAACAGGGAGATGAGTCCGTGGTCCCTTTGTTGCGGTTCGTCTTTTCGGAGACAGAAGTTGTTAGCAGGTAGGGGTAGATTCTGCAATCGGCTCCTTCAGCATCCAAAGGTATTGCTGCCTGGTCCAGCGGCTGTGATGGGGTTTAGGTGGGACAAGAGATATCCGCCTCATGGGTGCATAGGAGATACTGACGATGGGCGGGACGTCATATGTGATTCAGGTATGGGACATTTGTTCTGAACTCACCATCCAGGCAGCTGATATTCGTGCTTAGTGTTGTGTAAAACTGAGTAATTAGCATTTTGGCCTTCCGTTTTGGGTCCTTGACGAGTCTTTCTTCGGACTTCAAGGCGGGAAAGCCTTAAATCGTGGAGTAATTGTACTTCATGCGAGTCCACTAGTAAGTGATATTAGACGAAGGGAAAGGATTTGGAGAGGGGGAGCATGAGGAGGAGGTGGGTGGGTGGGTTAACTTGCAATCAATACAAAAAAAAAAAAAAAAAAAAAAAAAAAAAAAAAAAAAAAAAAAAAGAAAGCATCTTTACAGTCTTTACAATACAATGAAAAAAAAAAAAGGTATGGAAAAGCCCACTTTAAATAACTTTGAATCATAACACAAACTATAACAAATGTCCCATAGTACTGCGTAGTAAACACTTCGCAAAATCAAACAACAAACTAAAGTTCTCAAGGATGCTGTCAAGAGAACTTTCAGAAATAGCCGGTAAAATAGGTCTTAATCTCTGGCATTCCAGAAGAATGTGTTGGTTTGAAATTTGTTCACCGCACAGACATTTAACATTCTTGCTGAATTTTGTTTTGAAGGCATTAAGCTTTTATCCTATAGACAGCGAAGTAATGTGCCTACATTTGAAACTGTTGCTATAATTCACAGCTATTTTGTTTGTTAAACCAACCGAATTCAGTAAGAGACCGGAGAATTTCTCCTTCCTATGGAGAGGTTTTGAAACTTTGTTCCACGATGCTTGCTCCAGCAAATGATACCAACAAAAGGTGATACTGGTTCCCTTAAACTTAAAATGTTAATCATTTGATTAATTTCTATGATAATTTTGATTTTTTTTTTCTTGTAATCAAATCAAATGAAACGTAAAGCATACAGTACGGACTTAGAAATCGACGCAGAATAAAATTTGAAAAATGTTCAACGGAAGATCAACTATGTAATTAAGAGCCATAAGTATAGCAACGAGTTCGGCGGTAAATATTGATCGATTTTTACCAATGAAGTATGACTTTTTTTTTTTTTAAAGCTGGTATAACAAAACCTGAACCAGCACGATGATCATCTAAGAGTGAGCCATCTGTGTATACCTTTAAATGATTTGGGTATTTATTTTCTAGGTAAAATCGGACTTACTGTGAATTTATTTCCGACTCTTTAAGTAAGTCTGATACATATATGAGCCAATTGGCTTTAATGAAGATATCTGTCTGGCCCGTTTAGGAAAATTTATTTCTGATTTTATTTGTACTTCTTCCGAGACAAAATTGTCGGGTGTTTGAGGTCCTAAGAACGTACTTTGCACATGCAAGATTTCGATATTCATCCAAAGGCAAATTCTCCAATTTCTTTATAAGTTCCGAGGGTTGATGCGTGAAAGGGTACACCAAGAGCAAGCCTATATCCTTTGCAATCGATGCTTTTGAAGTTTCTTAAGTAAATAATTTGGAGCACTAAAAAATATTTCTTGTTCATAGGACAATTTTGATCGAATTAATGTTGTGCTAAGATGTTTCAAAATTTTACTGTCTTGTCCCCAGTATTGTTTACTTATAACTTTTAAAAAATTTAAGCATTTTCTTGCTTTAGTAACAATATGGTTGATGTGAGCGTTCCACGTTAGCTTTGTTGTAAGAAACAAAACCAAAAAATTTTTACTGAATCCTTGTACTGAATTGTTTCGTTTTCAATTTTAAAAAAAGGTAGCTCAGCAGGATTACTACCATTATTGAAAAGCATCATATGAGTCTTTTCTGAAGATAATGCAAGACCATTTTTGTGACCATATAATTGTTTATTTTATCAAGTTCCCTTTGATATAGCTTCTTGATATAGTTTAATGCCCTTTTAGATGTATTTCTTTTCATTATAACATCCATCCATATACAGATATCATCTGCATATTGTACTAAATACTACATGTTTTGACAAATGTGATGGCAAATCGTTCATCAAGATATTAAACAACAGAGGTGCATTACGGAACCTTGTGGCAGGCCCATGTGAAGAGATCTAAAATTTGAATATGAATTCCCAACTCTAACCTGTATACTTCTTTTACTCAAAAAGCATTTAATAAAATGGTATAGATGATGACCCGATAAACCAGTCTGTTTAAGTTTATAAAGAAGCTTGGCATGCCAGACTTGGTCATAGGCTTTCTTGATATCAAAGAAAGTTGCAATAACGTTTTTTCTTCTCGCAAACTGTTGTTTTATGTTTTTGTTGTAAGTTTCACCAAATTGTCGATTGCAGACCTGCCTTTCTGGAAGCCTGCTTGGTTAATGGGAATGATTTTATTTACTTCACAATAGTGAACCAATCTTCTTAAGATAATTCTCTCCAGAAGTTTACATGTATGTGAGGTTAGAGCAATTGGCCTGTAACTATGTTTGTCCACTGGAGTTTTACCATGCTTTAGAATAGGAACGATGACAGACTGTTTTCCAGTGTTCTGGCATAACACCCTCAACCCAACATTTCTGAAACAATTTATGCAACAATAAAACAAAGTTATCTGGCAAGTGTTTAAGCATATCATTAGAAACTATATCTAATCCTACGGATGATTTCTTATTAGGAAGAGATATAAGTGCATCTTTGACTTCATCAAACGTAATTGGGGCATTGATGAAAGTGACTGTTGTCACTAACTGGATCTTTGTATTCATCTTTTCCTTCTTCTTCAGTTCTATATGTTTTATTTTTAGGGGCCAGACCTTCTAGACACATGGTCTGAAAACATATCAGCGAATAATTTTCTGCCTTTTCTGAGTTTGACGGAAATTCTTTGTTCTTCAGTCTTATAGGACAAGATGGCAAATTTACACCTTTTTTCATTTCATGAAACTTTTTCCAAACTTTTTGGAGATCTGTATGGTTTGAAATTTCATTTGTACAGAAAGAGGACCAGTATTGCCTTTTCGCCTGCGCTATTACCATATTGCTATAATGATTTGCTTTTCTTTTAGCAATTAGATTCTCTGGTGATTTGTCTTTTAGATATATCTTAAACATCGCTTTCTTATCATTTACAGCTGCATCACAGGTTGGTGTCCACCAGATATTTCCTGAATGTTTGTTTGATTTGACTGGATGGAACTTTGGAATTGCTACATCAGCAGCTTTAAGAATGCACAAGTAAAATATGAATATAATTGGTCTATGTTATCAGTATCAACACTTTCAGTATGACAAGCATCCAGACTATTTTTGAATTTCTCCCAGTCAGCAAGTTTATAATTATATTTTGGAATTTTGTCTACGTGAGATTCATAAGACTCTGTCATTTCATTAAATGTTATAATAATAGGAAGATGATCGCTTCCCAAAGTATCGTTAAAGGTATTCCAGTTACATTCTGGGGCTAGGACAGGAGATACCAAAGTTAAATCAATTGCTGATGCCCTGTGTGTTGAGATGTCTGGAATTCTAGTGATGCGGCCATCGTTAAGCATATACAAACAAGAATCAACGATATTTTCAAAAGCGGTTACTAGTAACTGATGCACAAATCTTTATCCCCAATGGGGAATGCGCGTTAAAATCCCCTGCTATCAGCCACTTTTCTTTTCTTGAAGAGTATGTAACCATTCTGTGTTAAATTCATTGGGTCCTTTAGGTAAGTACGCAGAAATTATGTTTTTGTATGATTTTCGTTAAATTTTACTTGAGCTGCACACAAATGTAAACCGTGAGAGCATTTGGTGCAGGGGAGGGCGTACTTTGTAATCTATCCCTTCTTTAATATATATAGCTGCACTTATTTTGGAAGTATCCTCAACTTGCTCATATACAGTGGGTAAAAAAAACCTGGTAGTAGTTTGGCAGTTTGTTCTTTTTCACGTTGAGTGATTGTAAAATAAGTGCTTGGTACATGTTATTCGCCAGATGTTGAATTAGATATGGCAAATTTGTGGAAACAGATCTAACATTTCCATTGCATTACTTTCATAGATGACGTCATGAAAACAGGCAGGTGTAGGAATGCTTTCTGACTTAAAGATGACAAGCAAAACAGGAGGGGGGAATAGTTATGGGGGAAAATGAATTCACTGTCAAAATTAATGTAGACTTGTAGCCCACTTAGATAAAAAACACACATACACTTTTGAAAATGCTCGATAAGGGAAAGAACAACAAGAAAAGTATCGCTTAAGGTGGGAGGAACAGAGTTCATAACTAAAATTTCCTCAAAAACTGCACTAGATGTCTCTCAGTTGTTGATTTAGAACCACTCTGGGCCAAGGACATCAAACATGTTCCACCAGGGACCTCTGGTTCCAGAGAAGGGCTGGTGACCTCTGAAGTCTTGATAGTTTCTGGGGTGTCTCTGCTTCTGCAGTCTGGCAGTCTTCTTTGGTTTCTCCCAGAACAGCTCCCTGACGTGCCGTCCAACGTTTGCTGCAAGGACACTTGACCCCCTAGGTGTTGGGTGGATGCCGTCTCTGTGTGTCTGGTGGCTAGGATGCAGGTTGGAGTGTGAGACAAATGATATGTTTTTGATGTTGAAAAGCTCTGTCGTTGTCAAGGCATTAAAAAGCTCTCGTTTCGTGTTGAGTTCAAAATCTTTGACCGGTGCGAGTTTGCTGACAATTACCTTAACTTCAGGGTGAGTAGTGGCGAAGTCCCCGACACATTCTGTGAACATCTTGCTGACAAGTTTGGGATCCTTCCTCTGAATGTCATTTAGGCCGCAATGGATGACAACTGCGTCAGCTGGCTTTTCGTCAGAGGATGGAAGTTTCTGAAGCATCAGAGGAAGGTCTTCAGTCCTATAAGCTTTGCAGACCTTTGTTTCAAAGCCATATGAGCGGCCCAGTCTTCTTCCATGCACACCTTTCATCACGGAGTCGTGGAGCATGGCAACTACAGGTAAATCTTGTTTCTCTTCTTCTGTCTTGATCTAGACCTAATAGAGTTCTGTTTTCTTTTTTTCCTGATATTTTACGTCATGTGAATCGTTGACGTCATTATTCTTAAGTTCTTTTCCAACCTCCTTTGCTTTAGATTTTTTCTTTCTCTTTTGTTCTGTCTTCTGTTTTCTTTTGTCGTCCAGGATGTTGTGGGGCAGTAGGGATCGATTTTGCGATCTCAGCGTACGTGGGACAGGTAGGATTATCTGTTTGAGTCTGATTTCTTCTTCATGGCGCTTTCCACGTTGTCAACTCTCTTGGCGCTGTTTTCTTGTTTCTTTCATGGGATGTTGTAGCTGAACGGCTGCCCACGCTTCTGGATCTAGTCAGCCTGATCATATTAATGCAGTTTGAGGAAATATCAGCACCCTTGATCTCAGTGTCTAACTGTGTCCGCCATCTTGAAGCGAGTCCAGCGTGTGTGTGTGTGTGTGTGTGTGTTTTAGTTCTTTAGTTTAACGTCTATTCACTATAAGAGTTATTAGACGAGAGAAAAAAAAACACAAAAAACAATTGAGTGTGTTGTGTGTGTGTGTGTGTGTGTGTGTGTGTGTGTGTGTGTGGTGTGTGTGATGTGTGTGTGTGTGTGTGTGTGTGTGTGTGTGTGTGTGTGAGTGATTGTGTGTGTGTGTGTGTGTGTGTGTGAGTGTGTGTGTGTGTGTGTGTGTGTGTGTGTGTGTGTGTGTGTGTGTAAGCGTTGCGTATATTAGTGTGCATGCGTTGTGTGTGTGCCTGTACCTGTGTGTGTGTGGTGTGTGTGTGTGTGTGTGTGTGTGTGTGTGTGTGTGGTGGAGAGAGAGAGAGAGAGAGAGAGAGAGAGAGAGAGAGAGAGAGAGAGGACTGTGTTAGAGACAAGAGGCGAAGGTTGGGATGGGTGGTAAGATAGGTATATAGACTTATCCTGGTCGTTTATCAGCCTTTAGTGTATGTTGATCGGGGGAATTAAAGTATATCAAATGAAAGAAGTTTAGTAGGATTAGGGAGCAGAGGGATTGGGTGGAGAGGAGGAGCAAGTTTGCAGGTGGGGATGGGGGGCATCGTGGTGGAAAGGAGGGACGGAATAGAAGGGGAGTGGAGGGTGGGGGGGAGAGAGAAGTTGTGCAGGTGGTTAGGGCGAAGGTGGAATGCTTGGGTGTGGTAACGATAGGGGAAGATGGTCGTTTATCAAGCCTTGAGTGTGGGGGTGGTGGGATAATCAGATATATCATCAAATGAAAGAAATAGTAGGATTAACTCTGGTGGTGTTGGTGTGGTGGGTTTGGTGGTGTGCGCGCGCGGTGCGAGTCGGCGCTGTGCGCCGTGGCTCAGGGTGAATGTGTGGTGTTTGTGGTGGAGCGTTGTGTGTGTGTGTGTGTTGTGGTGTGTGTGTGTGTAATGTGTAGGGTGTGTGTGTGTGTGTTGTTGTGCCCGTGTGCGTACCGTGTGTATGTGTGTGAGTTGAGTGAGTGTGGTGTTTGGTGTGTGAATGTGTGTGTGTGTGTGTGGTGTGGGTGTGGTGTGGTGTGTTTGGTGTGTTGTTGTTGTTGTTTGTTGTGTGCTGTGCCCCCAATGGGGGAGTTGGATTGTTTTGTGGTTTGTTTCTTGTTGAGTGTGTGAAAAAGGTGGTGTGTTGTGTGTGTGGTGTGTGTGTGTGTGTGTTTCAAAACGTGTGTGTTGTGATTTGTTGTTGTTCTCTTCCGATGTCAGTTTTCTAAATAGGTGCAACTCACAATTTGTAAGTTTCTTGTTTGCGTTTATGACATGGTATTGTATGTGTGAGTGAGTGAAGTGATTGAGTGTGTGTGTGTATATTCCAATTTTGTGAGAGGGTAGGAAGCATTGGAAGTAGGGGGTGAGGGGGTGGGCGTTGATGGTGGGGGGAGAGGTGTCATTGCATCATTCTTTATTCTGGTTTTATTGTAGGTCTGGTCTCCTCTGAGAGATAATTTGGAGTTTTACGTGATAACTTGTACTTTTATGTATATACAAATAATGACATAAGGAAACATATAGCTCAGTACAAACCTGTCTCTGATTGTTTAATTATTATACTTTTGTATGCCAGACATATTCTTTGGGTCTGTTGCAAAAAATTACACTTTGAAACAAATGGTTAGACGGTCTTCTACTGTTCTTAGTTTTAAGCTTTGAGTCTAGAAGAACATTTTTTCCAAATAATATCTAGGAGGTCGTGGATTCTTTTTGATTAGAGCCATTTACATATAAAGACTGGTTTATCATCTCAGTGGACATTACTAGTTTTCTGTTTGAAAGAAACGTGGCATTCTGAAGAAAAGCAAACGTCACTAAACAGATTCATCATGTAACGTGACACACATCAAGTCACCAATGTCATGAAAAATGAAATAGGCCTATGTGCTGATACCAAACGGGGAAGCCAAAGAAACCGAACCTGTGCATTTCCGCAGTTGAACTGACGTCCTGTGCACGCAGTGTGCACACAAAAGTCTTCATCCCCGCCCTCCGGACAGTCATGACGGAAATCACACAGCAGACTGTAAGGCACGAACTGTCCAGGCAGCCCACAATAAAAGTAGGGCTGCCCTGACCCTGGGGAAATGGGGCAGACATTACTGTACCATTCCTCACTGCTGTCCAAGGCCCTGCACACGCTGGCTGAGTCACACACCAACGGCTCGTGCGTCACGTGCTGCAGCGGACACACGTCACGTGGGGGACACGTGTCTTGGTACTCCCTCTGAGAGTGGGAAGCGTGACAGGCTTCAAGTAGCGACGAGGTGAGGCTGAAGGCAGTTCACACAAGATGGACGCTGTGATTTTCTGGTCGCAGGGACGAACGTTCTCCTCGTGTGGTGACACTTGAAAATCAAAATATCCACACAAGTTGCTGATTGTATATTTTGATGGCACCACAGGTAAATAGTAAGCCACAGTGTGGGTCTGCCAAAGCCAGGTTTTGGAGTACCTGTCACATAGATCACAGAGACGTCAGCACTGTGCAAGTGTTATCTAAACGTCTGTTGCAGATAGCAGGACTCTCTCTCTCTCTCTCTCTCTCTCTCTCCGCATTAATCATAGTGATAGATTTCACGTTTACTGAATCTTTTGTACTGTTTGTGATGTTAAAACATATTTATTGATCAATCTAAACAGGCATTTAAGACACACATTCACAAGATTTGGCATTTCTGAAATTGCAGTACATCGTATTTGCTATAGAGCACATCATGAAGGTGAATTGATATGTCCACTTTGTCTAAAAGAGAAAGAAATCGAGGTTTATTTCGTATCATGTCATCCAGTTCTGTATGATTTTAGAGCACACAGGACATTCCGCTGAAACATTACAAGGTGCCAAGTCAGTTTGGATTTGCATTTCTTATGGCGAGTACACACACACACACACACACACACACACACACACACACACACACACACACACACACACACACACACACAAACAGTCAGGAATATGTCAATCTATCTCTATGAAGCCTTTAAGTTGCTTTCCATTCTCAATTCTTACGTTTACTACCAAGTGAGTTTTGGATGATTTTCACTGTTTATAATTCAGTTCTGAAAAAAAAAATGGGCACGAGGGGCAATGGCCTATACATGAATAAACTTTCCGTATTATATATTCTCTCTCTCTCTCTCTCTCTCTCTCTCTGTTGTCTGTCTGTCGCTCTCTTTCTCCTGGAAACACAAGTTAACGTAAACACAGCTGTACTTAGGTACACAGCGTACAAGGATCTGGTCCTTCGGTACCTCAAACATCTACTTACAATGTTCTCATGTGGATATGGCTCTAACAATCATAGCTGCTACATACTCAGACAGACATGTCCAAACTTTTTTTTAACAGACAAATCCAGTTAGAACTCCCTTCCTCCAAACATGAAACTGTCCCCTTTCCCCCTCACATTCAACAACGATCCTTGAAAGCGTCTCACAGACTCTTTGGGCTTAACTACATTGCCTCATAAAATTACCTGCCGACGTCACAATAC
Source organism: Conus betulinus (assembly GCA_016801955.1). Classification (NCBI taxonomy): domain Eukaryota; kingdom Metazoa; phylum Mollusca; class Gastropoda; order Neogastropoda; family Conidae; genus Conus; species Conus betulinus. Next base: position 52,494 of record JADBJO010010899.1, read on the forward strand.
TTTGCAAGAACTGTTAAATCACCAATCTCTCTTGTGACTGAACTAATTGCATTGGTAATGCAAATCAGTTTTGCCCTGTGGGTTGGGCATAGAATAGACCCACTGCCCTGCCGTGCATGTCGTAAGAGGCGACTAAGGCAGGACCACCTCGCCCCGAGGATAAAGGGGTTTGCGTAGGGCTAACAACCCTACCTGTAAAAAAGACCAGTTATAGAAGCATCGACGACAACGAACCAAAACATTCACCTGGGAAAGGAAGAGTCTCCATCCCGGAGACTTATGACGCAGTGCAGTGAAAGCCGAAAGGAAGCTGCAAGGCTGACTCCCTTTCTAACACCCAGGACAACGACGAGAGTAGCCACATGGAACATCAGGACGATGTACGAAACAGAAAAAACCATCCAAGTAGCGAGTGAGATGAAAAACTACAAGATCGGAGTGCTAGGACTGAGTGAGACAAGTGGCTACAATCAGGACAGCTGAGATTTTCATCTGGAGAACAGCTGCTGTACTCAGGACACACAGAGGATGGAGTCCCCTACACTAGGGTGTGGCCCTGATGCTGGCACCGGTGGCACAAGGGGCACTTATCGGATGGGAACCTGTCAACTCCCGCATCATCACAGCCAGTTTACCATGAAGAAGAATGACATCAGGCTGAACATCATCCAGTGCTATGCTCCCACCAATGATGCGGAAGAAGAGAAGAAAGATGACTTCTATCAGCAACTACAGACAGTGATACACAAAACCAGATTGACCACACCTGCATTAGCCGCAGATTCAGGAGATCATGGCAGGATGTACGAGTGATGAGAAGTGCTGACATGTCATCAGACCACCACCTTCTTTTAATAACAGGGAGACTTCGCCTCAAGAGATTCACCAACACACGGACAAGGCACAATGTCGGACTGCTCAGAAACAGGGACACACAAGCAGCATTCCAGATCAGCCTTTCCAACACGTACCAGCCGCTACAAGAGCTGATAGAAGACAGTGAGACAGATATCGAGACAGTGGGAACACTGCAAGAAGATTTGGCATGACACGTGTGAAGAGGTCCTTGGCAAGAAGAAGACCCAGCACAAGGAATGGATCTCTGCCGACACCACCATCCACAAGTTGGAAACAGGGAGAGAGAAGAAATGCTGAATACGAACTGAACAAGAGCAGCTAAGGCAAAGGCACAGAAAGAGCACACAGCAGCGAACAGAGAAGTAAAGAAGAGCATCAAGAAGGACAAGAGGGACTACTTTGACAAGCAGAGGCAGCAGCTGGACAGGGGAACCTGAAGGACCTGTACCTGGTGACCAAGAAGCTGACGGGCAAGTTCTAGCAGACAGACAAGCCAGTGAAGGACAAGAACAGAAACCCACTGACAACAACCGAGGAACAGCTGAAACGATGGGCAGAACACTTCGGGGAGCTGCTGAACCGCCCCGCCCCTGATGCACCACCAGAAATCCCACCCACAGAGACAGAACTGCCCATCAGCTGTCATCAGCCATGACAAACCTTCAAAGGCAGAGATCAAGAAGGCCATCATGACTCTGAAAAATGGGAAGGCTGCAGGGCCGGACGAGATACCAGCAGAAGCCATCAAAGCAGACACAGAGACAGCTGTCAACATGCTATACAGCCTCTTCAGCAAGATCTGAGAAGAAGGGAGGTACCGGCCCAGTGTGGAAAGAAGGAATCATCATCAAGCTGCCGAAGAAAGACCTCAGGGACTGCAGCAACTACCGAGGGATCATGCTCCTGTCAACGCCAGGCAAGGTTCTCAACAGGGTTCTACTGGGAGAATGAAAGAGGCTGTTGACCCCAAGCTCCGAGACCAGCAGGCAGGCTTCCGGCAGAACAAATCATGTGCTGACCAGATCGCCAGCCTGCGCATCATTGTGGAGCAGTCGCTGGAGTGGAACTCCCCCCTCTACATCAGCTTCATAGATTATGAGAAGGCCTTCGACAGTGTGGACAGAGAGACGCTGTGGAAGCTGCTGAGGCATTACGGAGTCCCCGAGAAGATCATCTCCCTCATCCAGTGCACCTACCGGGACATGAACTGCAGGATTGCCCACGCCGGCCAGCTGTCTGAAAGTTTCGAGGTGAAGACCGGAGTTCGGCAGGGGGGTGCTGCTGTCGCCGTTCCTCTTCCTCCTGGTCATTGACTGGATCATGAAGACCACTACAACAGGCAGGAACACGGTATACAGTGGACACTCTGGACGCAGCTCGACGACCTCTCGACTTCGCTGACGACCTGGCGCTCCTGTCACACAGCCACAGCCAGATGCAGGACAAGACCACTCGCTTGGAGACCACATCAGCCGGGACAGGGCTCAAGATTAACAGGAAGAAGACCGAGCTGATGAAAATCAACACCACTGCCAACACATCAGTCACAGTCGGTGGAGAGCCCATCAGGGAGGTGGAGTCTTTCGTCTACCTGGGAAGCGTAGTTGACCAACAGGGAGGCACGGACCGAGACGTCACAGCCAGAATCG
>JADBJO010010899.1:57500-68811 GCA_016801955.1 Conus betulinus
GTTAGGTAGGCACTTAAGGTCTGACCAGCACATTGGGCTAATGGGTCGGTCAGACATCTGCTAAGTCGTGGGCACGAGACCCTTCTTCGATTCTCTCATCTTAGTTGTTGATTCATTTATCCATCAGCTTAAAATCATGCGTAGCGTGGTCTCAAAACTTAGCGGATGTGGTGTAGCATATAAAGGACTAGTCCGCACACATTAACGCCTCATTCATGAAACTGAAAACTGAAACCGAAGGGGTGGAGGAGGGGGGTGGGGGTTCACCCATGGTACCACCAGAAAGGTTACTGGGCAAAATTTGTCTCAACAATGTTTTCTATAAAATCATAACGATTAAAAATGCTGGGCAGTATTTGTCTAAACAACCCTTTTCTATAAACTAGAACAGTTCAAATTGTAGTTCATTGCATATTTTTTTTTCTTTTAATCTGTTGCTGTAAATGTTTTGTAGTGTAAGATCAAAGATGGACACCGAAACAGAGGATCTTGGAGCCAGATGATTAGGCATTTGCAGTGCTTGTACCCTACGATCCTTTACACATTTCAGATACAAGAAATTTTACATGTTTCGTTTAAATCATTTTAGACTACATTATCCATTGTCCAATAGTAGACTAACAGCAACTGATTCGAATTGAAAATTGCAAAAGGAAGACCAAAGTGTATGCCCTCTAACCTTTGACCGCCTGTTCATGTCTCTGACCCTTCAGGACTGCCTGACATAGTGCGCATTGCAAGTGCAGGTACTCTCAGCTCAAACTGAATTGCAGGTTGTGCCCTGAAAGCATCTAAAGAGTCAAAGGACTTACAGAGCGGTCCGTGCAATTTGTCATCGAACCGGTCGCCGCCTGAGTATCAGACAGTAATGATGTAAAGTCATAAACAATGGTTGAAATGCACACCGTACAGGCAGTTCAACGATGGTCCAGATGAACTGGTAAAGTTTCATTTTCATAAGTGATGTGTCACTGGGTGTGGATAAGTCCAGAGATACTTTGGCACAACGTTTAAGCCACACGGCCACAGAATCCAGGTGTTACATAAAGACAAAATAGAGAACAAGGAAGAAAGAAGAATTTTTCATGGATTTTTCATGGTAGAATCCACCGCAATTTAAGTCATTTGGACCGATACATGCGCGCTCTCGTGAGGATGCATTTGAGCATTCATATATACATGTGCTTGCACTTGTGTGTGTATGTACACATGGGTGCAGGCTTGCATATATGCGTGCACAAACACTGATTGATGTGAATCCGAGGGCACACTGTTCTTGTATTGGTATATGTGTGGAATTGTAGTCTGGAGGATGGTAATATGTTTCACATCATATTTGATTAAAGAGAGCGGAAAAAACATGGCATATTACATCATAAATAAGTGCACACCTCTCTCCTCTTCCTCGGAGCAAACATACACGCATTCTCCTAGATCTGCAATGGGTCATAAGTGCACGAGAACAAGAACAAACGCTCGCTCAGCTCATGATAAAACCATTGCGCACATGCACGAAGAGATTTACGGATCGACAAGTATAGTCTGACTAAATACGTCCGTTGTCTCTAAAAAAAAATCCTTATTCTGATCATAGCGAAATGACAGCAGATGCGGTGGGCGAGATAGGGAAGTGGAGGGGGGGGGGGGGCGGGGAGGGGGGTGGGGGGGGGGGGGGGGTGGGGAGGAGGATCAAAGCGAAAAAAAAAAAACAGACAGCACTTGTCCTTTCCCCAATTCTGTCCTCCACCCTAAGACAACGAGCGACACGTTCCCATTGGTGCAAAAACTTCCCCTTCCCCGCACCTCCACCTCTACCCCTTTCTACACACTCACATAAACAAAACATGCATGTGCTTGTCGATTGTTCATCAAACCATCGCTTACTCTTCACCTCCCCCACACTCACATGAGCCTGAAAAGCTAGGTGCAGCAAGCTTGGGTACCGACCTTAGCAAATTTCTGAAATCATTTGCATATGACGTCTGCATGTGCTGTATTTAATCACTACCTTTAATTACATACATTTGCAATAAGTGAAGCAGCGATTCCCTGAGTTTAGACTGCATAAGCTCAGTTGACGTACACAGTCAGTTATGTTAGCCAATGAAAATGTTCCGCGTGAGTCTGACCTATTATCTTGAAGTCTTCACAGTATGTCTTCAGATTGTGCCTTTGCCTGCTGGTAAGTCTTGCTATTTCTTTTACTACGGCTGTTCGACCGCTTTCTCTCTTGACATGAAGGTCTGCAAGATGGTCTATTGTATAGTGGACCCAGTCTGATATATTGGCGTAATTCTTTAGGTTGCTTGTGACGCCCAATCGGTTGTTTATAGCTGCCTTTACAGCCAAATCATCCGCTTGCTCTTTTCCCTTGGCTGCATGTCCAGATCAGTCCATTCTGAATGTATTGCGATTATTGTGATGTTGCTACATGCCCTTGACCTGCCACCAGATTTTAGTATGTAAGCTCGCAATGGGCTCTGTATCTATTTGAGAATCGATTTTATCACGTTTCACTGAAAACATTGCTGGTTTAGTCTCTTCATGTCATTTTCATTCAAATATTAAAAGTAAAGATTAGATACCGGACATATACATGCCGAAGATGGGCGTCTCTCTCTCTCTCTTTCTCTCTCTCTCTCTCTCTCTCTCTCTCTCACACACACACACACACACACACACACACACACACACACACACACACACACACACATATCCAATATTGCTAAAAGGAAAAAACAAGTTGAGTAAACAATGAATAAAACCTGTTCAGTCCACATGTGTGTGAGGTGTAGGGACAGGGAGCCTCATCTTACTCACCTTGTTCAGTCCACATGTGTGTGAGGTGTAGGGGCAGGGAACCTCATCTTACTCACCTTGTTCCTTGTCAGTCCACATGTGTGTGAGGTGTAGGGACAGGGAGCCTCATCTTCAGACTCTGCACACTGAGGGACCAGGTCACAAGAAAAGTGCTTGAACAGGTCAGGCCACACAGACACTGAACGTTCCACCTGCTCTCGCCCTCCATCGTCTGGGAGTCCGGCACTTTCTTGGGTGTCAACAAGCTGGGATGGAAAGAGAAATGCTGTCTGAAACCAGAGCCCTCAACGATGTCATCACTGGAGAAGTACTCCGATAAAGTTGAGCCGTGATACTGTGCTTCAGGAGAAGAAAAGAGATACAGAGAAAGCCTCAGGAATCGTAGTCCTACGTGAAAACAGAGAGTACTTTTTGTCTGAAGACAGTATAACAGTTCTCTTGTTGAGAGATAAAACACAGTGACCAGGGAAGGTTACCAGAAAGTCTCATATAACCGAGGTCCAATTCCACAAAAGTAATAAACACCACGTGCCCAGCGGGTACAGTGAAGGAAACACAGGTCTTCATGTATGGCGGGTACTGGGTGACTCCATCCCATCCGGGTGTCTGTATGTACCCTGCACAACAGACCTCCAACTTCGGTAGATGTTTGCTTTGACATTCCATTTCCTTACATAAGCACATGACTTTACCCCATAAGGTGACCCTTAGGATTGCATCGTTCCGTACACGAGGAGAACCTTAGCAATGGCTAATAATTTTAAGAGTGTTCACTTGTACCTGTAGCTATTTAAATTGTACGTGGCACCACCTAAATCCACTATTGACACTAGCAACACTACTCATTAGTCCCACAACTGGAGACAGAAACTACACAGTTGGAGCGAAACAGAAGGAGAGCACCCTGTCCAGGATGGAAGCGGCCACCATGTCTGTCTATAAAAGGTCCATGAATTTGACAAGAACTCGCCACCAGTACGAATGCAGGGAAGAAAAACCAAGACAACCCCAAGAGCAGAGTGTATCAACCAACATGAAATATTTTGACTACAATTTGATGAAAACGTCAGCATGATCAATCATTTTACAGTCATTACAATGAAAACACTGATTTTCATAGGCTGTATCCCCGACTTGTGTGCAGACGAGAAGACCACGTGGACCGCTCTGTCTGTTTGCAAATGACTCCAGACCTGGCCACACGAATCCTCCTGCCAGACTGCTGCTACGGAAAGTGTGATCGTGCTTTGTGCTTGATTTTCAACGAGAAAAAAAATGTTTGATATGGATTATAGATCGGCAGACAAAAACATGAGCGTCTGTCTGCTCTGGGATGAAGTAACGGGTGTCATCAGCAGCTAAAATGGGCCACTGGGATAAGCAAAACATGCAGCTTCTGATTACGCACGTCCCCCTCACTTCGTAACATTTCAGTCGCAATTTAGAGTCATCTCCAGACAATGGGCAGCCTAGAAAACAAAACTTAGACTGCCCAAGTCCAAGTAGATCGTAAAGAGATAATCTTTAACCAGTCATCTGCTAAACGGCAAAATTAATATTTTGGAAGCATCTCTATTGTTTCAGAAGGGCAGGGCAGAGCAAAAACTGACGGTTCTGCTGTTCCTGATCTGTCTAGAGATCTATTAGCCGTCAGTGACGGGGACAAAAGCAATATTCCACTGGTTGAGGATGACTTACCTGGAAGTTGAAGTTTAATGGAGATAATTTCGAGGATGCTGTTGGGTAGAGGTATACATGTGGAGGACGAAACCGCGCGCTTCAGCTACGCGTGATCCCCGAGAACAAACTTGGAAGGGAGGTTCAATGGAAGTACCTCGAGTTGCTGATGGGTGGGCACATGTGTACACCTCTACCCAACAGCATCCGCAAAATAATCTCCATTAAACTTCAACTTCCAGGTAAGTCTTGTTTAATTTTCAAATCATTCCTCGTCTGCTAGTGGTCAGAGGTATACTTGTGGAGATGTTAGCGTCGGGATCACACGTTATTCCTTAACACGTAAGGCTCTGAAAGACAATCAGCTCATGATGTGAGTTACTTCCCTTTGTCTACAAATGTGTCAAGCGCAGACTGGCAAAAAACTCTTAGTCTTCGTAGAACCACCAATTCCATCTTCATTCTGTTTTATGATCCGGTGGTAGAATCTTGAAAAAGTGTTCCTGTTTGACCATCCACCTGCTTTAAGGATGCTGGTACACCTCTGCTTAACAGAAGTACCAGCAACCCGAGTGCTGTAAACCGAGTACTTCGATATGTCTATTCCAGCCATAAGCAGCACATCTGTCATCCAACGAGAAATGGTGTCTCTTTTCACAGGTGCAAAAGGCTTTATGCAACTGATAAAAAGTGCTTTCCCAGTTCGTAAGTGGGCAGTCTTTATCAAATACTGCCGTAGGTGGTGAACCAGACAAAATCTCTTGTTTTCAAACAAGATATATGACTAAAGCTTTAGGTGAGTCCCTGGTTTGGTTTGTTTTAAAAGAGAGCTATATACAAGTACACATTCAGACTCATGGATTTTTACATCATCAGCAGTAAGACTATGGAGACTCTGTCCTCTCTAACCAGAGAGTAAAGCAAGTAACATAAGTGTTCTGAGTGTGAGTTTCAGAAAGCTGAACTGTTCTGCATCTGGCCATTGTGCTAACATTTCAATGACTGTGTCTACATCCCATGTGTCACAGTACTTTGGGAGTGACAGTCTACTGTTGAACACACCTTTGACAATTTTATAGACTACAAGATGTTGAGCTATTGTTTCTGCGTTATCAGGACAAAGGTATGCTGAAACCGCACTCTTAGCTAGGTTAACTGTACTACAACTAGCACCTGCAGCATACAGTTCTGCCAAAAAATTTGCCACATGCACATGAGTACAAGTAGCGATTTTATTTCTGCTTATAATTTCTGCCATTTTTGAATGTAGGTGTGGAAGGACTTATAGGTGCTGGGTCTCCATGAATCCATGATTAGAGCAACTGAATTTCCTGGTAAACCAGAAGTTACGAAAAATTTTGCCGAGATCGTGCAGACAAGCATCCTTGAGTTATCAAAGTCAGGGCTGTGTTCAGAGTATCCATTTAAAATCATGCGATGAGACCCATCTTTCCTTTCCCTGGTAAAAACTGGAGAAATAACTTCACCAGGACATGCTCACAAGGGGAAATTACTTTCTCAGCTATCAACTTTTGAACTTCTGAATCAATGATCTTGCACTCTTTCTGATTTGTGACATTTATTTTAGTGCAAGATATCCTGGACAACTGGTGTAAAGGACAGTCAATTTCAACCTTAACCCCTGCTATCATGCTTAAAATCTTTGGGTTTGAAGTGATCTAGACCAAACATCTTCAAAATGTCTTATATTCTCAGCAGTAAACTCATGTTTCTGAAGTTTAAAGATGGAACCAAGCTCACCTCTACTATTGGGAACCGGGATTCCGATGTTCCTGTTTCTGCTGAAACTAATGCTGTCTTCTGTTTGTTCTGTTCCTTTGGCCTAAAACATGACCACGCGCGCGACCCGACTCAGAGTAGTAAGACCCGCCGGCTTGTCCACGTTAGTAGCAGGCGTTCCTGCGGTATCTGCGCTCATGGCCTACACTGGAGCTGATGTGGTCGGCCTCACGCGCGTCTTTCAGCGTCGCGGACATTCTCCAACTGTGATCGGGACCGATTCATCACAGATCCTGCTTGTGTACATGTCGTCTGATGCCACGGCGTCTGCGCAACGAAATCTCGCCCGAAGCGTGACCCAAGATAGCCCACCGCATCGGTACAATGCTTAACGGCTTCAGAACTGGCCTCTGAACTGGACAAGCCGCTGTCAAGTCATCCGTTTGCGGCATGCACGCACGCAGTCGGCGCCTTGATGACCGCTCCCTGAATATGTTGCATTTTCAGGTCGCTTTTGATGGCCGCAAACGGTAATTTTGACCATATTTGGTTATTTACCTTCGGGACGATCAATTTCTGACAGTTTGCCGGTCTATTGTAGGCTTCGAATTTCTTCTTCTGCATATCCGGGCTAAGTTCGTTTGTGAACAGACCATTAACAATTTCTGCCAGTTCCTCTCTCACTTCGCTTACAGGTTCGTTCGTACCGCTCAATTCAGTGGCTATTTCTTTCAGCAAGGTCAGATCTGTCTCTGACTGGTCAGCTTTTTTATTCTGTGATGCAAAAAAATTATTCCTCTTTTTCCTTTAATTCTTCCAGGTCCCCATCTTCTCTCAGCTCCAAAATATCACTGTTGTTTCATGATCTGACTCTGAATCGTCTTTAGAAACTCGGGTAAATTTGACGGGGTCTGCGGCGCCATCTTCATCGGGAAAGTTTTCCTCTTAGGCCTAAGTAGTCCCGCTAAGGTCTCGAATTTTTTTTGTTCCAGCTCGCATGTAGTTCTTGTATCAGGCTCCTAACTGATTCTGGGACTGTTGAGGGCCCGCTGCTGTCTGTGGGTTCTGAAAGACTCTCCGACATGGCTGCTGAAATACCCCCTGACGTGGCCACTGAAAGACTCTCCGACATGGCTGCTGAAAGACCCCCTGACATGGCCACTGAAAGACTCTCCGACATGGCCACTGAAAGACCCTCCGACATGGCCACTGAAAGACTCTCCGACATGGCTGCTGAAAGACTTTCCGACATGGCTGCTGAAAGACCCCTGACATGGCTACTGAAAGACCCCCCGACATGGCTGCTGAAAGACTCTCCGACATGGCTACTGAAAACCCCCCAACATGGCTGCTGAAAGACTCTCCGACATGGCCACTGAAAGACCCCCTGTCATGGCTGCTGAAAAACTCTCCGACATGGCTGCTGAAAGACCCTCTGACATGGCCACTGAAAGACCCTCCAACATGGCTGCTGAAAGACCCTCTGACATGGCCACTGAAAGACTCTCCGACATGGCTGCTGAAAGACCCTCCGACATGGCCACTGAAAGACTCTCCGACATGGCCACTGAAAGACCCTCCGACATGGCTACTGAAAGAGCCTCCGACATGACTACTGAAAGACCCTCCGACATGACTACTGAAAGAGCCTCCGACATGACTACTGAAAGAGCCTCCGACATGACTACTGAAAGAGCCCTTGACATGGCTACTGAAAGACCCCCTGACATGGCCACTGGAAGACTCTCCGACATGGCTGCTGAAAGAGCCTCTGACATGACTACTGAAAGAGCCTCCGATATGACTACTGAAAGGGTCTCCGCCATGACTACTGAAAGACCCTCCGACATGACTACTGAAAGACTCTCCGACATGGCTGCTGAGAGACTCTCCGACATGGCTGCTGAAAGAGCCTCCGACATGACTACTGAAAGAGCCTCCGACATGACTACTGAAAGAGCCTCCGCCATGACTACTGAAAGAGCCTCCGCCATGACTACTGAAAGACCCTCTGACATGGCCACTGAAAGACCCTCCGACATGACTACTGAAAGACCCTCCGACATGGCCACTGAAAGACCCTCCGACATGGCTGCTGAAAGACTCTCTGACATGGCTACTGAAAGACCCCCTGACATGGCTACTGAAAGACCCCCTGACATGGCTACTGAAAGACCCCCCCGACATGGCTGCTGAAAGACTCTCCGACATGGCCACTGAAAGACCCCCCGACATGGCTACTGAAAGACCCCCTGACATGGCTACTGAAAGACGCCCTGACATGGCTACTGAAAGACTCTCCGACAAGGCTGCTGAAAGACCCCCTGACATGGCTACTGAAAGACCCCCTGACATGGCTACTGACAGACCCCCTGACATGGCTACTGAAAGACTCTCCGACATGGCTGCTGAAAGACCCCCCGACATGGCTACTGAAAGACCCCTGACATGGCTACTGAAAGACCCCCTGACATGGCTACTGAAAGACTCTCCAACATGGCTGCTGAAAGACCCCCCGACATGGCTACTGAAAGACTCTCCGACATGGCTGCTAAAAGACCCCCCGACATGGCTGCTGAAAAATTCTCCGACATGGCCACTGAAAGACCCCCTGACATGGCTACTGAAAGACCCTCCGACATGGCTACTGAAAGACCCTCTGACATGGCTGCTCAAAGACCCTCTGACATGGCCACTGAAAGACTCTCCGACATGGCTGCTGAAAGACTCTCTGACATGGCCACTGAAAGACCCCCCGACATGGCCACTGAAAGACCCTCCGACATGGCCACTGAAAGACCCCCCCGACATGGCCACTGAAAGACCCCCTGACATGGCCACTGAAAGACCCCCCGACATGGCTACTGAAAGACCCTCTGACATGGCTGCTGAAAGACCCCCTGACACATGGCTGCTGAAAGACCCCCTGACATGGCTGCTGAAAGACCCCCTGACATGGCTACTGAAAGACTCTCCGACATGGCTGCTGAAAGACCCTCCGTCATGGCTACTGAAAGACTCTCCGACATGCCTACTGAAAGACCGTCCGACATGGCTACTGAAAGACCCTCTGACATGACTACTGAAAGACCCTCCGACATGGCTACTGAAAGACCCTCTGACATGACTACTGAAAGAGCCTCCGACATGACTACTGAAAGAGCCTCTGACATGACTACTGAAAGAGCCTCCGACATGACTACTGAAAGAGCCTCCGCCATGACTACTGAAAGACCCCCTGACATGACTACTCAAAGACCCTCTGACATGGCCACTGAAAGACCCTCCGACATGACTACTGAAAGACCCTCCGACATGGCCACTGAAAGACCCTCCGACATGGCTGCTGAAAGACTCTCTGACATGGCTACTGAAAGACCCTCCGACATGGCCACTGAAAGACGCCTTGACATGGCTGCTGAAAGACCCGCTGACATGGCTGCTGAAAGACTGTCCGACATGGCCACTGAAAGACCCCCCGACATGGCTACTGAAAGATCCCCTGACATGGCTACTGAAAGACCCCTCGACATGGCTGCTGAAAGACTCTCCGACATGGCCACTGAAAGACCCCCCGACATGGCTACTGAAAGACCCCCTGACATGGCTACTGAAAGACTCTCCGACATGGCTACTGAAAGACCCCCTGACATGGCTACTGAAAGACTCTCCGACATGGCTGCTGAAAGACCCCCTGACATGGCTAGCGAAAATAACCCATGACATGGCTACTGAAAGACCCCCTGACATGGCTACTGAAAGACTCTCCGACATGGCTGCTCAAAGACCCCTCGACATGGCTACTGAAAGACTCTCCGACATGGCTGCTGAAAGACTCTCTGACATGGCCACTGAAAGACCCCCTGACATGGCCACTGAAAGACCCTCCGACATGGCCACTGAAAGACCCCCCGACATGGCTACTGAAAGACCCCCCGACACGGCTACTGAAAGACCCCCTGACATGGCTGCTGAAAGACCCCCTGACATGGCTGCTGAAGACCCCCTGACATGGCTGCTGAAAGACCCCCTGACATGGCTACTGAAAGACTCTCCGACATGGCTGCTGAAAGACCCCCTGACATGGCTACTGAAAGACTCTCCGACACGGCTGCTGAAAGACCCTCCGACATGGCTACTGAAAGACTCTCTGACATGACTACTGAAAGACCCTCCGACATGGCTACTGAAAGACCCTCCGAATGACTACTGAAAGAGCCTCCGACATGACTACTGAAAGAGCTTCCGACATGACCACTGAAAGAGCCTCCGACATGACTACTGAAAGACCCTCCGACATGACTACTGAAAGACCCTCTGAGATGGCCACTGAAAGACCCTCCGACATGACTACTAAAAGACCCCCCGACATGGCTACTGAAAGACCCCCTGACATGGCTGCTGAAAGACTCTCCAACATGGCCACTGAAAGACCCCCCGACATGGCTACTGAAAGACCCCCTGACATGGCTACTGAAAGACCCCCGACATGGCTGCTGAAAGACTCTCCGACATGGCCACTGAAAGACCCTCCGACATGGCCGCTGAAAGACTCTCCGACATGGCTGCTGAAAGACCCCCCGACATGGCTACTGAAAAGACTCTCTGACATGGCTGCTGAAAGACTCTCCGACATGGCTGCTGAAAGACCCCCGACATGGCTACTGAAAAGACCCCTGACATGGCTACTGAAAGACCCCCCTGACATGGCTACTGAAAGACTCTCCGACATGGCTGCTGAAAGACCCCCCCGACATGGCTACTGAAAGACTCTCCGACATGGCTGCTAAAATACCCCCCGACATGGCTGCTGAAAGACTCTCCGACATGGCTGCTGAAAGACCCCCCCGACATGGCCACTGAAAGACCCTCTGACATGGCTGCAGAAAGACCCTCTGACATGGCCACTGAAAGACACTCCGACATGGCTGCTGAAAGACTCTCTGACATGGCTACTGAAAGATCCCCCGACATGGCCACTGAAAGACCCTCCGACATGGCCACTGAAAGACCCCCGACATGGCCACTGAAAGACCCCCTGACATGGCTGCTGAAAGACCCCCGACATGGCTGC
>JADBJO010010900.1:5000-60000 GCA_016801955.1 Conus betulinus
GTTAATGATATGCCCATGTATCTGAGTCACAGCTACCTTTTTTGTGACTCACAGCCAACAGTTTTCATTAATCATAATTACTGTTTTCATAAGAATCTTTTTGACGGCAATTTTGGACTGGGTATATTTGTCCAGCTTCTCCATGTGCATTTTAGTTCTAGTTTGAACAGAATGACTGGTCCCTATTTCTGTTCCCTTGCCTTTTCATCTAGTATAGAATATGCTCATACTTCTGACTGTCCATTAAGCATAAAAAACCCATATCACCAACCCTGCGCACTGTCTGTTCACCATGCCTGAAAGTAAATTAAAAAAGTTGTGTGCTGTGTCTGTCTTTCACACACAAAACTGAAGGCGCGAGGTTGTTGACACCCACAGCATAGTACTCATGTTTTGTGTCCGTTAACCAAATCAAGCATGATATGTGTAATTGTTCAGATATTAAACTTGTGTCTATGTGCTCACCAGATGTTACACTGTTGTGTGCTGCATGTGTCTCTGAACCTCAGATGTACAACGGCAGCCTGACGCTCTCCTTCTCCAGCCCGCGGGACCTGGCCATGATGGAGGCCTACAACCTCAGTATGGACGACCTGCTGGAGTCCCTGGGCTTCGCCTCAGACAGCCGCTGGTTCGGCCCCCAAGTGGAGCTGTGTCTGGTGCTGGCATTCACCTTGGCCATCGTGCTGGGCCTGCTGGGCAACCTCCTGGTGGCCTTCATACTGTGCCGCCGTGGCCACCTCAGGTCCCCGCGCCACTGGTACCTCATCAACCTGGTGGCCTCCGATATCCTCACCTGCCTCTTCTGCGTGCCCTTCACCTTGCTGCGTCTGCTGCTGAAGAACTGGTGGCTGGGCGAGGTGCTGTGTCAGGTGGCGCCCTTCCTGCAGCTGACCTATGTCTTTGTGTCTGTCTTCACCATCCTGGCCATCGCCGTGGAGCGGTACAGGTCCATCGTCTGCTCCTCGAGGTTGACCTCGTCTGGCCACCGCGTGGCCCGAGTGGTCATCCCGGCCATCTGGCTGCTGGCCGCCCCTTCTGGCTATGCCTCTGGCCGCCACTCACCGCTTGGAGCACGTGCCCAACGTAACGGGAGAGGTGCTGCTGACGCTGTGTATTGAACAGTGGGGGGAGTGACACGTTGCTGGGTCTGTACACCGTGCTGATCCTCCTGTGCCAGTACGCCCTGCCCGCCACCGCCATCATGACCCTGCACCTCCTCATCTGCCGCTCCTCCTGCGCACGCGCGTGCACATGCGCCTGAACGTCAAGAAAACCGCCAGAAGATGGCCCGTCACAGGAAGAACCTGATCCTGCTGACGGTGATCTCCGTGACCTTCGCCCTGCAGTGGCTGCCCATCACCGTCGTCAACATCATGGTGGACTTCCGGCTGGACCTCTTCCCCTCCGCCGCGGTCTTCTGCCTCACCTACGCTCTCTGCCTGTTCTTCGCGCTGGCCTCGGTCTTCGTCAACCCGGTGGTGTACGGCTGCTTCAACTCCAACATCCGCAGGGACGTGCTGGCGCTCTGCCACCTGGCCAGCTACGCCGCTGCCTCGGACTCCACCACCAGGGCGGGCAGCAGCGAGGCCACGTCCCGCTACTACACCACGGCGCTGGGGTCTGTGGCCGCCAGCAGGCACCACAGCGACAGCGGCATTCTGGCCGGCACGGCGGCGGCCGCCCACCTCATCAAAGCCGGCAGACAGCGTCTGAGCGTGGACGCTGTGTTCCACATGAATTCTCCTTCACGGGGAGGTGCTGCACAGACTGGGGGAAACAGAGGACCAGCTTACAGCTGGAGCTGGGGTGAAGGTCAGGATGGGATATGTGACACTTACGACTGGAATGGACAATGAGTTGAAGACCCAAGGGTGGAGCTTCAGAATGTGTCATGGGACTCTTACGACTGGAATGGACAATGTGTTGAGAACCTTTGCGTGGGGAGTATATGACAATTTCTGTGATCATAGTCCAACTAACAACGCTGGCCCGATTTAAGGTTGTCGACACTTAGAGAAAAAAAATCACAGTTTAAAGAAAAGAAAAGCTGTGAAAAAAAGCACGTCAACAAAATGCAAACACAGTACAAAGACACTTTGGACGTACGATGAAAAAACAAACGAGAAAATAACAACAAAAAAACAAAAAGCCAGGGGAAGATAACGCCTGTCTTTTCATTTGCAAACAGTTATCTTTTCTCAGTTTAGGGGTCAATGTCATTACACGATTTGTGCGTACATCATTCGGTAAACAAATGTCACATCAAGCCCAAGACGTGTAGATATGAATGCATCGGTGATAATGACTAGTAAAAATCGAACTGTTTGTAACACAGCGTCTGCATTATAGGGGCACTGTTTCATACCTATGTGTTTGCCATTTTCTCTCTCTGATTGACCTGTCAAGCTGACTGATTAGACAAAATTAACCTGTTTAGGAGAAAAACAAGGGAAGATAACACACGTCTTCCATTGCCAGTAGAGTAACCTTTTCTTAGTTTATGGACCGAGCAAATATTTCCTTGATATGAGTCAAATATTTGATTTGAAGGGCACGCCAGGATAACAATCAAGAGATACTGATTATCACTAGAACAGATTCACCCATGTTTTAGCATTTTCTCTTTTTGATTGAACTGTCACGCTGATTAATGGGGCTTAATTGTTTTGGGCGTGCCCACCAGCGCCGTTTGTCCCATTGTAAACGGCGAGATTACTCTCGCTGAACGCGAACTCTAACAAAGATAGCTTCCCTTGCATATTTCGGAACATCGTCTGTTGATGACATGGTAGCTTATTCATGGACATCTTTAAATTAGATAAGACGGCATCGTGCGCAGAGTACCAGCCGTTCCGCTGAAGTTATCTTTTCTTATTAAAGAAGTTACTTTTGAATGAAAAGAAGTTCACCTACTGAAAATGAAATAAAATAAATAAGAAATAAATTTTTGAAGGCCACATGGTAGCTTGTTCTCATTCTGATCAGTGTGTACAATTTTAACTACCTAGTCACCGGATAATCGCACACAAAGCTGGCTCATCATATGCTGTGACCGAAAAAAAAATGTGAAAGAGTTTCCGGTACAAGCCAGGAGAATGATTGACAAAAAATGATCTGAAAATAGCAGACGGTAGTGAAAAAAAAAAACAAAAACAAAAGACATAATAACCAGGCAAACGTCAAACCTAGTGAAACGAGCTCTTGTTTCCCATTCTGGCCGCATTGATCCAACAACAACAAATGCACGAGAACTGGATCAAATATGACACGCACGCGTGTGATGTGAACATGAACGAAGTTCTGTAAAACGTAAGCGTTGCTTACACCTTTCGTTCCTTGCGGCCCTTAAAAATAGTTTCTTAGTCCTCTTTTACAAACATTCTCGAACATTTTCTAAAAGTTGCATGAGACCTACCCATGTAAGAAACTGGAACCCGGAAGTAGTGCTTCGGTTAGCGTAAAATAATAAAACAGGTATGATTAATCGGATTATGTCATTGATAAAGCCTGTGGACAAGAATTCCACCCTGACCCCCACCCCTCACATACAATGTGACTAACTTTGTGGTGTCCTATATGTTTCAGCAAATTTTTTTTTTTTTTTTTTTTTTTTTTTTTTTAAAGATTTAAGTTGAATCAATGCCACACCCATTTCATTCACTTTCCGGATGATCACAAGGAATACGGCATCACTGCAAATGGTTTTGGACACGAATGTCTGTGTGCATAAACATTCACGTTCTTCAGCTGTAGACTGACTTGATGGCACCGGTTCTGTGCGAAATGCCTGAAGCACGTGAAAAACCCAAAAGCGCGCTAACTTAGGCGCGCAATTTCCCTTCATCCAAATTCAAGCCAATCTTCCCACCTATTCCCTCCCTCTTTTCTCAAAAATACATTACTTTTACAATTACAATTAATAAAGTTTTGTGGTGAGTGTGTGTGTGTGTGTGTCCGTCTGTGTGTGTATGTCTGCCTGTACATCTGCGTGCGTGCATACGTGCGTGCGTGCGTTGTGTGTGTGTGTGTGTGTGCTTGTGATGACTTGATCTACTGTATGATTACCACTATACAGATGTATTTAGACATGATATGGATGCTGGTACATGTACGCCTGCTGGAACCCAAAACACTTTTAAAAGAGGATCTTTAGAACTTTTTTTTCTAAACCATCTTGATACTGTATCCATACTTTTTCACGTCGACTACGAACTGTATGACGTGTTTGACTGGCAAATGAAGGAGATTGAATCAACAAGAAAGGGATAGGCGGAAGGGGCGAGAGTAAAGGCAGCAATGGCTGGAGAAGGTTGGTAGAGTGTGATAAGACTGAGAGAGACAGAGATAGACAGACAGAGAGAGACAGAGAGCGAAAGAGGGAGGAAGACAGAGAGAGAGAGAGAGAGAGAGAGAGAGAGAGAGACTCGGGCTTAGACTCAGACAGTGTATTATGCTTTGGCTTTCAGGATATATATACAGTCGAAATGGTAAAGAGACTGGCCATCCAGTTCCGTGTAATGTAGCCCTGATGTGTGTGATAAGGATTCCATTCATAAAAGAACGCATTCAAATCGAAAATACGTACTAAGAGTATCTTCATTCGCTAGCAAACCACCCATCAACCTCCTCTACGGACGCTTTTGGTAGCTGCAAATGCCTGTTTTTCAGCACTTTTTGTATACGGGAAAGGAAGAAAATGAGAATAAATTAAAAAAAAATCAGGGCAATATATTACAAAAGTTAAGTCCTTCGCCAGCAACATGTTGGTATCATTGTAATCCATCTTAAAGACAGATCCAATCTTATTGCCTGCTCCAAGGCCTTTAGTCAGCACGATCGGACTCAAACAGGGAGGCACGGTTGATACTGTCTTTGCTCCCTTGGCATCAAATGGAAATACACCACAGTCTATGATTCTGCGGTGTTCTCACCACCAAGGTTAAAAAAAAAGATCCATCAGCAGCCCAAAGCAGACAGCGAAGGAAAGAAAAGTAAAACGAAAAAAAAAAAGCGTGGTAAAAGAAATAAGTTGCTGAAAAATTAAAATCATTATGTTAAAGTATACAATGTCAGGGGAAATCTGTAAACCTATGCTTGATGATCCATTCAAAGGTTGTAAGGGAGGTCAAATGGTATCCAACAGTCGTCAACTCTGCTGCTGTTCAATGATTCAAGCATTGTCAGCAGCTAAGAACTGTGCAAAACAGCCTTTCGTTGGATCTTCTTGAAGATATAAAACGCGGAGTCTAGATGTCACCACTCTGAACTTCAGATGCATGTCAATAAGCGTTGGCTGAAGGTTTAAAGAGAATGCACATTCATGAATGTTGTTTAGAAACTGAGCATGGCACAATTTCAAATACNTTTCTTTCAATTTGTACAGAGGAAGGAATTGTACCAAGGGGAATGAAAATCAAATTTGGTGTGGATGCTCTTCCTAAGAGTGTCTATCTCCATAGACACGTTGATAGCATTATGAGTAGAGCTTCATTGGATGTGATGTACTCATGCCTACAAACCTACAGATCTTTGGTCACAGAGCAACGCGCAGCACTGCACCAGTACATGTACAATGTACAACAAAACTCTGATTACTACGAGTTTGAAGCAGCTGTCACTGACTTGAAATGGCGATCAAAACGACTGGCTAACAAGCTCTGGAATAAGAAGAGAAAGAAACTAGCTAGTCTCCGTCAAACACAAGAGAAAGAACCAAACAGACACACGCAAGAAAATCAACACAAGCATAAAGGCAGACGATTCAAAAGGCGACACCAAACTAACCCAAAACCAGAGAAATCTACAGTAGATAATCACCTGGTGGTCAATCTCTCCAGCACAACGCTGACTGAAGACCAGGTTAAAGTGCTCAGTCTGGGCCCCAAGTTTGTTCCCACACCCATGACCTTCAACCAGAAACAGCTAGAGGATGATATAAAAGAGGGATGCCGACTAGTAAGGCTAAAAGAGCTACATTTTGATGAAGAAGATGAAGACACTACCCAACCCACTCCTGCACCACATTTCTACAAGAAAACACACTACGATCCAGGCAAGGGCAAAGACGCAGCTCTGGACACCTACTGCCAAAACCTAGATCTGAAGGCAGCCACCTACCAATGTCCTGGGAGACCGAAAGACAATCTTAAAGTGATGAAAGAAAGGCACTTAACCAGCTGCAGGGGAAAGTGTTGAACCGAGAAATACGCATCAGCACGGCTGACAAAGGGGGAGCTGTAGTATTCAGGACGTTCAGGACTACATCCAAGAAGCAGATCGACAACTGAACAACCAGCTACATTACAGCAAAGTTGACAAAGATCCCACAGTGCAGGTGGCCAAGAAGTCCAATGAACTTCTCAACAAACTCCATGATAACAACTACATTGATGACCAGACGTACAAATGGGCCTTACTCGAACCAAATAAATACGTACACCACGTTTCTACCATCTACCAAAGATCCACAAAACGCTCAATAAGCCCCCAGGAAGACCAATTGTGTCAGGAGTGGAAGGCCCTACAGTCAAAATGTCCCAGCTAGTTGACTCCTGGCTACAGAATCTAGTCGTTGGGCTCCCCAGCTACATCCAAGATTCCACTGCAATGCTAAGGATGCTTGAGGACCTTAACGTCAGGAAGGGTCCTTTTGGCCCTGAAGCAACTTTGGTGACAATAGACGTAGTAGGTCTGTACACCAACATACCCCACGACGACATGCTAGAGGCTACACCTTCTTTCTGACGCTCCACCATCCTGACAATACCCCACTGAACTCCGTCATTATAGACATCGTCTCTCACATCCTCAGGAACAACTATTTCACCTTTGAAGGACGCATATACAAGCAGGAACATGGGACGGCAATGGGCACGCCCATGGCGCCAACCATTGCCAATCTCTTCATGGGCTGGCTGGAAAAGAGGTTGCTGGAAGAAAGCCCTGTCCACGTTGACAACAGCATGTGGAGACGCTACATCGATGACATCTTCTTGCTGTGGCAGGGCTCAGAGGAAGATCTGCAGACCTTTTGCCAACACATCAACACTTTCCATCAAACCATCAAATTCACAGTCCAGTCATCCAGACAGTCCATCTCATTTCTTGACATTCTCATCAAATTTGATGATGGCTTCATCAACACTGAACTGTTCACAAAACCCACAGACACTCATGCTTACCTCCACCATCGCTCATGCCATCCACATCATTGTAAGAACAACATCCCCTACTGCCAGTTCCTGAGGCTCCGTCGTCTTTGCTCCAAGACTAAAGACTTGATAAACATGCTGATACCATCATGGGCATGTTTCTCAGCCGTGGCTACAGATC
Source organism: Conus betulinus (assembly GCA_016801955.1). Lineage (NCBI taxonomy): Eukaryota > Metazoa > Mollusca > Gastropoda > Neogastropoda > Conidae > Conus > Conus betulinus. The sequence goes on from JADBJO010010900.1 coordinate 12,336, forward strand.
GAGCAAGCTACAACAGGCTTTGACAAAAGCACGAAGCCTCCCAAGAGCTGAGGTGTTAATGTACAGGGCAAAAAACTGTTAACACCAGGGTCCCCTTCGTCATCACTCATCACCCCTCCAACCCACCACTACGTGGCTGGCTCAGGGAGCAACAGGCACTACTCCACACAAGTGCACGCATGAAAAGGCTGTGCCTGAAGTGCCTGTTGTTGGAGAGAGAAACTCCAGGAGCATCCAAAACCTGATCATGCCATCCTCCCTTCCCCAAGTCAAGCCTACGCAAGAACAGGTTGGGGTGATGAGATGCAACAACAGGTGCGTCATCTGTAGGGAACATCTGGTGGAGAGCAAAATTTTCTCCAGCGACACCACTGGAGAAGTCTTCAACATCAGACATAGCATGACGTGCAAGTCTTCAAACATCATTTACCTGCTTTACTGCCAACAATGTCATGGGGCGCAGTATGTAGGAGAAACAAAAAATGCCCTAAGAACACGCTTCTACCTACACAGAACCCACATACTGCAAAACGCAGGCACCCATGTTACTAGACATTTCAACAGGAAAGACCATTCACTGCAGGACATGAGGTGCATGCCCATAGAGCAGGTCTTCACAGACAACCTTGCTCACAGGCACGCAAGGGAGCAGTTCTGGATCAACAAAACTCAGGACATTCTATCCTCGGGGTCTCAACACTCTCTGAGTCTCCTAACTGGTTAGGGAGGGAGAGAGGTGAAAAGGGCAGATAGTGGGGGGTATGGTGAGAAAGAGAGAGGGGAGATAGGACAGAGACGGCGATAGGGTAAGAAGGGGAAGGTTTTGAGGCAGACGGCCCCATATGCAAGTGACAAACTCTGTCCTCAGGTCAGAGAGGGAGATGATTGAGGGGAGAATAAGAGATGGCCCAGGGGCTGGGGTCAGGGACCCAAGAGTGGGGGACCTGGGGAACGGCTTGGGGACCTTGGGGGGCAGGGAGGTGGGGTCCCAGGGTGTTAGGGGGTGGGGGAGTTGAGGGTTTTTGGGTGCTGGTCCCCGGGGATTGGGGGATACAAATAATTAGGGGGTCCATGGGTATGTGTGTGTGTGGGGGGGTGTGGGCGTGGGGGGGGGGGGGGGGGACTGGGGGATTCGGGGGACTTTGGGGGCTAGGATGGGGGTGGGTGATCTTGGTGTAGTGGGGGCGAATGAGTGAATGGACGTGGGGTGAGATGGGGAGTTGGATGGGTGTATGGAGTCGGGTGATCTGGGGGGCTGGGTGGGTCGGGTGATGGTGAGGGGCCTGACACCCCCCTGAAATTTTTTTTTTTTTTTTTTTTTTTTTTTTTTTTTTTTTTTTTTTTTTTTTTTTTTTTTTTTTCCTCTCCTCTCCTCCCAGCCTTAGGAAGAAATTGAAAATTTGCGAACGTGGTTATCATTGTGAGCTTGACGTCATTGTAGGGTTTATAGAAATACGTCATTATACTGATGATGAGTCTCTGCAATGCGTCACTGTCAATAAGCATCGATAAAGGCAATCGCCGAAATATTTGCAGTCCGGAAAAGTGTTGTTGTTTTGTTTTCTTGTATGATATCTATAATTCTTCTTGAGATTGCAACTGAATCCTTCCATTCTGGACAGATCCAACAACACCAACAAGGACATCAGAAAGGTAGTCGTATGCTGTTTTATTACTTTTGTCTTGATCTCCATTGCATCCTTGACTGGATCCAGCATCATGAATAACCAGGCCCCTGGCAGACAAACGCTGGGGTTGATACTTGATAAGCTCAAAGATATGAATCACACGTACGTTTTCTTTCAATTTGTACAGAGGAAGGAATTGTACCAAGGGGAATGAAAATCAAATTTGGTGTGGATGCTCTTCCTAAGAGTGTCTATCTCCATAGACACGTTGATAGCATTATGAGTAGAGCTTCATTGGATGTGATGTACTCATGCCTACAAACCTACAGATCTTTGGTCACAGAGCAACGCGCAGCACTGCACCAGTACATGTACAATGTACAACAAGACTCTGATACTACGAGTTTGAAGCAGCTGTCACTGACTTGAAATGGCGATCAAAACGACTGGCTAACAAGCTCTGGAATAAGAAGAGAAAGAAACTAGCTAGTCTCCGTCAAACACAAGAGAAAGAACCAAACAGACACACGCAAGAAAATCAACACAAGCATAAAGGCAGACGATTCAAAAGGCGACACCAAACTAACCCAAAACCCAGAGAAATCTACAGTAGATAATCACCTGGTGGTCAATCTCTCCAGCACAACGCTGACTGAAGACCAGGTTAAAGTGCTCAGTCTGGGCCCCAAGTTTGTTCCCACACCCATGACCTTCAACCAGAAACAGCTAGAGGATGATATAAAAGAGGGATGCCGACTAGTAAGGCTAAAAGAGCTACATTTTGATGAAGAAGATGAAGACACTACCCACCCCACTCCTGCACCACATTTCTACAAGAAAAACACACTACGATCCAGGCAAGGGCAAAGACGCAGCTCTGGACACCTACTGCCAAAACCTAGATCTGAAGGCAGCCACCTACCAATGTCCTGGGAGACCGAAAAGACAATCTTAAAGTGAATGAAAGAAAGGCACTTAACCAGCTGCAGGGGAAAGTGTTGAACCGAGAAATACGCATCAGCACGGCTGACAAAGGGGGAGCTGTAGTTATTCAGGACGTTCAGGACTACATCCAAGAAGCAGATCGACAACTGAACAACCAGCTACATTACAGCAAAGTTGACAAAGATCCCACAGTGCAGGTGGCCAAGAAGTCCAATGAACTTCTCAACAAACTCCATGATAACAACTACATTGATGACCAGACGTACAAATGGGCCTTACTCGACCAAAAAAAAAATACGTACACCACGTTTCTACCATTACCAAAGATCCACAAAACGCTCAATAAGCCCCAGGAAGACCAATTGTGTCAGGAGTGGAAGGCCCTAGTCAAAATGTCCCAGCTAGTTGACTCCTGGCTACAGAATCTAGTCGTTGGGCTCCCCAGCTACATCCAAGATTCCACTGCAATGCTAAGGATGCTTGAGGACCTTAACGTCAGGAAGGGGTCTTTTGGCCCTGAAGCAACTTTGGTGACAATAGACGTAGTAGGTCTGTACACCAACATACCCCACGACGACATGCTAGAGGCTATCACCTTCTTTCTGACGCTCCACCATCCTGACAATACCCCACCGAACTCCGTCATTATAGACATCGTCTCTCACATCCTCAGGAACAACTATTTCACCTTTGAAGGACGCATATACAAGCAGGAACATGGGACGGCAATGGGCACGCCCATGGCGCCAACCATTGCCAATCTCTTCATGGGCTGGCTGGAAAAGAGGTTGCTGGAAGAAAGCCCTGTCCACGTTGACAACAGCATGTGGAGACGCTACATCGATGACATCTCTTCTTGCTGTGGCAGGGCTCAGAGGAAGATCTGCAGACCTTTTGCCAACACATCAACACTTTCCATCAAACCATCAAATTCACACAGTCCAGTCATCAGACAGTCCATCTCATTTCTTGACATTCTCATCAAATTTGATGATGGCTTCATCAACACTGAACTGTTCACAAAACCCACAGACACTCATGCTTACCTCCACCATCGCTCATGCCATCCACATCATTGTAAGAACAACATCCCCTACTGCCAGTTCCTGAGGCTCCGTCGTCTTTGCTCCAAGACTAAAGACTTTGATAAACATGCTGATACCATCATGGGCATGTTTCTCAGCCGTGGCTACAGATCGAGCAAGCTACAACAGGCTTTGACAAAAGCACGAGGCCTCCCAAGAGCTGAGGTGTTAATGTACAGGGCAAAAACTGTTAACACCAGGGTCCCCTTCGTCATCACTCATCACCCCCTCCAACCCACCACTACGTGACTGGCTCAGGGAGCAACAGGCACTACTCCACACAAGTGCACGCATGAAAAAGGCTGTGCCTGAAGTGCCTGTTGTTGGAGAGAGAAACCAGGAGCATCCAAAACCTGATCATGCCATCCTCCCTTCCCCAAGTCAAAGCCTACGCAAGAACAGGTTGGGGTGATGAGATGCAACAACAGGTGCGTCATCTGTAGGGAACATCTGGTGGAGAGCAAAATTTCTCCAGCGACACCACTGGAGAAGTCTTCAACATCAGACATAGCATGACGTGCAAGTCTTCAACATCATTTACCTGCTTTACTGCCAACATGTCATGGGGCGCAGTATGTAGGAAACAAAAAAAAAAATGCCCTAAGAACACGCTTCTACCTACACAGAACCCACATACTGCAAAACGCAGGCACCCATGTTACTAGACATTTCAACAGGAAAGACCATTCACTGCAGGACATGAGGTGCATGCCCATAGAGCAGGTCTTCACAGACAACCTTGCTCACAGGCACGCAAGGGAGCAGTTCTGGATCAACAAACTCAGGACATTCTATCCTCGGGTCTCAACAACTCTCTGAGTCTCCTAACTGGTTAGGGAGGGGAGAGAGGTGAAAAGGGCAGATAGTGGGGTATATGGTGAGAAAGAGAGAGGGGAGATAGGACAGAGACGGCGATAGGGTAAGAAGGGGGAGGTTTTGAGGCAGACGGCCCCATATGCAAGTGACAAACTCTGTCCTCAGGTCAGAGAGGGAGATGATTGAGGGGAGAATAAGAGATGCCCAGGGGCTGGGGTCAGGGACCCAAGAGTGGGGGACCTGGGGAACGGCTTGGGGACCTTGGGGGGCAGGAGGTGGGGTCCCTGGGTGTTAGGGGGGGTGGGGGAGTTGAAGGGTTTTTGGGTGCTGGTCCCCGGGGATTGGGGGATACAAATAATTAGGGGGTCCATGGGTATGTGTGTGTGTGGGGGGGGGGTGTGGGGGGGGGGGGGAGGGACTGGGGGATTCGGGACTTTGGGGGCTAGGATGGGGGTGGTGATCTTGGTGTAGGTGGGCGAATGAGTGAATGGACGTGGGGGTGAGATGGGGAGTTGGATGGGTGTATGGAGTCGGGTGATCTGGGGGGCTGGGTGGGTCGGGGTGATGGTGAGGGGCCTGACACCCCCCTGAATTTTTTTTTTTTTTTTTTTTTTTTTTTTTTTTTTTTTCCCCTCTCCTCTCCTCCCAGCCTTAGGAAGAAATTGAAAATTTGCGAACGTGGTTATCATTGTGAGCTTGACGTCATTGTAGGGTTTATAGAAATACGTCATTATACTGATGATGAGTCTCTGCAATGCGTCACTGTCAATAAGCATCGATAAAGGCAATCGCCGAAATATTGCAGTCCGGAAAAGTGTTGTTGTTCATGCCTACAAACCTACAGATCTTTGGTCACAGAGCAACGCGCAGCACTGCACCAGTACATGTACAATGTACAACAAGACTCTGATTACTACGAGTTTGAAGCAGCTGTCACTGACTTGAAATGGCGATCAAAACGACTGGCTAACAAGCTCTGGAATAAGAAGAGAAAGAAACTAGCTAGTCTCCGTCAAACACAAGAGAAAGAACCAAACAGACACACGCAAGAAAATCAACACAAGCATAAAGGCAGACGATTCAAAAGGCGACACCAAACTAACCCAAAACCAGAGAAATCTACAGTAGATAATCACCTGGTGGTCAATCTCTCCAGCACAACGCTGACTGAAGACCAGGTTAAAGTGCTCAGTCTGGGCCCCAAGTTTGTTCCCACACCCATGACCTTCAACCAGAAACAGCTAGAGGATGATATAAAAGAGGGATGCCGACTAGTAAGGCTAAAAGAGCTACATTTTGATGAAGAAGATGAAGACACTACCCACCCCACTCCTGCACCACATTTCTACAAGAAAAACACACACTACGATCCAGGCAAGGGCAAAGACGCAGCTCTGGACACCTACTGCCAAAACCTAGATCTGAAGGCAGCCACCTACCAATGTCCTGGGAGACCGAAAGACAATCTTAAAGTGAATGAAAGAAAGGCACTTAACCAGCTGCAGGGGAAAGTGTTGAACCGAGAAATACGCATCAGCACGGCTGACAAAGGGGGAGCTGTAGTTATTCAGGACGTTCAGGACTACATCCAAGAAGCAGATCGACAACTGAACAACCAGCTACATTACAGCAAAGTTGACAAAGATCCCACAGTGCAGGTGGCCAAGAAGTCCAATGAACTTCTCAACAAACTCCATGATAACAACTACATTGATGACCAGACGTACAAATGGGCCTTACTCGAACCAAATAAAATACGTACACCACGTTTCTACCATTACCAAAGATCCACAAAACGCTCAATAAGCCCCCAGGAAGACCAATTGTGTCAGGAGTGGAAGGCCCTACAGTCAAAATGTCCCAGCTAGTTGACTCCTGGCTACAGAATCTAGTCGTTGGGCTCCCCAGCTACATCCAAGATTCCACTGCAATGCTAAGGATGCTTGAGGACCTTAACGTCAGGAAGGGTCCATTTGGCCCTGAAGCAACTTTGGTGACAATAGACGTAGTAGGTCTGTACACCAACATACCCCACAACGACATGCTAGAGGCTATCACCTTCTTTCTGACGCTCCACCATCCTGACAATACCCCACTGAACTCCGTCATTATAGACATCGTCTCTCACATCCTCAGGAACAACTATTTCACCTTTGAAGGACGCATATACAAGCAGGAACATGGGACGGCAATGGGCACGCCCATGGCGCCAACCATTGCCAATCTCTTCATGGGCTGGCTGGAAAAGAGGTTGCTGGAAGAAAGCCCTGTCCACGTTGACAACAGCATGTGGAGACGCTACATCGATGACATCTTCTTGCTGTGGCAGGGCTCAGAGGAAGATCTGCAGACCTTTTGCCAACACATCAACACTTTCCATCAAACCATCAAATTCACAGTCCAGTCATCCAGACAGTCCATCTCATTTCTTGACATTCTCATCAAATTTGATGATGGCTTCATCAACACTGAACTGTTCACAAAACCCACAGACACTCGTGCTTACCTCCACCATCGCTCATGCCATCCACATCATTGTAAGAACAACATCCCCTACTGCCAGTTCCTGAGGCTCCGTCGTCTTTGCTCCAAGACTAAAGACTTTGATAAACATGCTGATACCATCATGGGCATGTTTCTCAGCCGTGGCTACAGATCGAGCAAGCTACAACAGGCTTTGACAAAAGCACGAAGCCTCCCAAGAGCTGAGGTGTTAATGTACAGGGCAAAAACTGTTAACACCAGGGTCCCCTTCGTCATCACTCATCACCCCTCCAACCCCCACCACTACGTGGCTGGCTCAGGGAGCAACAGGCACTACTCCACACAGTGCACGCATGAAAAAGGCTGTGCCTGAAGTGCCTGTTGTTGGAGAGAGAAACTCCAGGAGCATCCAAAACCTGATCAAGCCATCCTCCCTTCCCCAAGTCAAGCCTACGCAAGAACAGGTTGGGGTGATGAGATGCAACAACAGGTGCGCCATCTGTAGGGAACATCTGTGTGGAGAGCAAATTTTCTCCAGCGACACCACTGGAGAAGTCTTCAACATCAGACATAGCATGACGTGCAAGTCTTCAAACATCATTTACCTGCTTTACTGCCAACAATGTCATGGGGCGCAGTATGTAGGAGAAACAAAAAATGCCCTAAGAACACGCTTCTACCTACACAGAACCCACATACTGCAAAACGCAGGCACCCATGTTACTAGACATTTCAACAGGAAAGACCATTCACTGCAGGACATGAGGTGCATGCCCATAGAGCAGGTCTTCACAGACAACCTTGCTCACAGGCACGCAAGGGAGCAGTTCTGGATCAACAAACTCAGGACATTCTATCCTCGGGTCTCAACACTCTCTGAGTCTCCTAACTGGTTAGGGAGGGAGAGAGGTGAAAAGGGCAGATAGTGGGGGATATGGTGAGAAAGAGAGAGGGGAGATAGGACAGAGACGGCGATAGGGTAAGAAGGGGAGGTTTTGAGGCAGACGGCCCCATATGCAAGTGACAAACTCTGTCCTCAGGTCAGAGAGGGAGATGATTGAGGGGAGAATAAGAGATGGCCCAGGGGCTGGGGTCAGGGACCCAAGAGTGGGGGACCTGGGGAACGGCTTGGGGGGGCAGGGAGGTGGGGTCCCAGGGTGTTAGGGGGGTGGGGGAGTTGAAGGGTTTTGGGTGCTGGTCCCCGGGGATTGGGGGATACAAATAATTAGGGGGTCCATGGGTATGTGTGTGGGGGTGTGGGGGGGGTGTGCGTGGGGGGGGGAGGGACTGGGGGATTCGGGACTTTGGGGGTTAGGATGGGGGTGGGTGATCTTGGTGTAGGTGGGCGAATGAGTGAATGGACGTGGGGTGAGATGGGGAGTTGGATGGGTGTATGGAGTCGGGTGATCTGGGGGGCTGGGTGGGTCGGGGTGATGGTGAGGGGCCTGACACCCCCCTGAATGAATTTTTTTTTTTTTTTTTTTTTTTTTTTTCCTCTCCTCTCCTCCCAGCCTTAGGAAGAAATTGAAAATTTGCGAACGTGGTTATCATTGTGAGCTTGACGTCATTGTAGGGTTATAGAGAATACGTCATTATACTGATGATGAGTCTCTGCAATGCGTCACTGTCAATAAGCATCGATAAAGGCAATCGCCGAAATATTTGCAGTCCGGAAAAGTGTTGTTGTTTTGTTTTCTTGTGTATGATATCTATCTATCTATCTATCTATCTATCTATCTATCTATATATATATATATATATATATATATATATATAATTATACTGCTGCGGCACAACGTAACTGAGGAAATCTAAGACACGCTTGCTTCTCTCTCTCTCTCTCTCTCTCTCTCTCTCTCTCTCTCTCTCTCTCTCTCTCTGTCTCTCTCTCTCTCTCTGTCTCTCTCTCTTTCTCTTTCTCTCTCTTCCTCCCTCCCCCTTTCTCGAGTTTACGTGTGAGTGTGTGCATGTGCGTGCGTGCATACGACTCTGTGTGTGTGTGTGTGTGTGTGTGTGTGTGTGTGTGTGTGTGTGTGTGTGTGTGTGTGTGTGCGTGCATGCGTGCGTGCGTGTGTGTGTGTGTGTGTGTGTGTGTGTGTGTGCGTGCGTGCTTGCGTGTATGTGTGTGTGTGTTCACGTGTGTTCATATGTTTGTGTGTATATTTATTACTTTAACACTTAATATCGAAAGTTGATTAACCATGCGATTGTCTGACAAGAATATATTCATTTATGTTTTTTTTTTTTTTTTTTTTTTTATTTTAGTCTATAATATTTAGTTCTTTATTTCCTTCTAATTATTTTTCCTTTTGTCCTTTCCTTCTATCTATATTTCTGTTATGTATAAGTATGATCATGGCTAGTCGCTGTTTTTGTTGCTGTTAAAATTTGAACGTCCATGGCCGAAGGGCACCCATTTATATGTATTAGGCATCTGATCTTAAAGCACGTGTCTGATGCGGTTTAACTACCTGCTGACTAGCAGGTGGGGTGTACTTCAGGTATCTGATCTTAAAGCACGTGTCTGGTGCTTTTTAAGTACCTGGTGACTAGCAGTGGGGTGTACTTCAGGTATCTGATCTTTAAGCTTGCGTCAGGTTGGGAGCTGTTTGACCACCTGGTGACCAGCAGTGTGACGTATGTTTCAGGTATCTGATCTTAGAGCACGTGTCAGGTGGGGAGCTGTTTGACTACCTGGTAAAGAAGGGCAGGCTGACCCCCAAGGAAGCGCGACGTTTTTCCGCCAGATCATCTCCGCTTTGGATTTTCTGCCCACAGTCACAATATCTGGTGAGTAGATAGACCTTGGGATTAACATCTGAAGGAGAGGGTGGGCCGGGGGTGAGGGTGGGGCAGGGGAACCATAGGGTGGTGATAGTGAAGGAGATGTCTATCTTTCAACCAGTCGCCGTGGCGCAATGGTTAGTGTCATGGATTTTTTATGGGAGGTTATGAAGTTACATTCCAATCAGAGCCATCTCTATGTTGGTTTTTCTTTTTTGTCCCCGACTGGCACCTAACCAGCGTTGACTTTGCTACGGGTTAGATTGGAAAGATTATATAGTCGAGTTTCTTCCACGTAAAGAGTGCGTCTCTTTAGAATGTTGCTCAGAATTCACGTGTCAGTATCACTCGGGCCTGGTTGACGTCGAAATATAGTATGAAAGTAAGTGTTCAGCATAGCCCTGTCATGTAGATTCAGACCAGAGTGGGATGCATTAATATTATCTTCATTATCTTTTCCACATCAATCAGTGTAAAAAAAAACCCAAAAAAACGCACAGTTCGGTGGCCCTTCTTGCCCTGCTGTCATGGCGACCTCAGTTTCGATTTCTTCTTCGCCTGTGTGTGAGGTCGTGTCGAGGTCGTCAACATCGAGTTCATGGACGGATGGAATGGCGCCCCCAGAAGTAACGCTCACATATTCTAGCTCGGCGACTAAGCAGGTACTGTCGTCAGTAGGGGGTCTGAGAAGAGGAAGTTCTGCGTGTGTTGGATCAACGCGGGATCCGCAGAACACCATCCAAGTGACTCAGTCGCGGTGCAGTGTCTCCTCTGGTGAGTCGCCTCGTGACGACTTGACATTGACTGCTTCCTCCAGGCTGTAAATTGTCGGTGCTGGCGCTACGTCGGGACAAGCGAAGGTGTGACTGCAAACGGGCAGCATGAATAGAGTAATGGGAGTAACTCCAGAGGAGTGGCACAGACAGTGAAACAGAAAATCTTCAACCCCTTTGACGACAGCTTCTTGCTGTGTTTTCTTCAGAGGTTGAGTTCAGGAAACAGCAGAGGAACTCGTATTGAAGTGAAGGGATTTGCGTCCAATCCACCTCCGCATTGGACAAACAGATGTCTCGTGGTATGGGCATTGGGTCGTATTGAAGTGAGGGGATTTTCACCCAATCCACCTCCACATCGGACAAACAGATGTCTCGTGGTATCGGGATTGGATTGTATTGAAGTGAGGGGATTTTCACCCAATCCGCCTCCACATCGGACACACGGATGTCTCGTGGTATCCGGATCGGGTTGTATAGAACTGAGGGGATTTTCACGCAGTCCATCTCCATGTAGGACAAACAGATATCTTGCAGTATTGTGATTGCGTTCCTTTGTTGGCTGCACTGGTGTGGTGTATTGTCAGGAGTGAGATGTTGTTTGAGGAGTTGGCATGTCAGGATGTGGTGACGTATGATGTAGAGTGTATGTGTTTGGGCGCCAGGATGTGGTTAGGAAGGCTTGGGAATGTGTGTATTAGATGTGTTGACCGTATGGTTTGGAATGGGTGTCGGAGCGTGCTAACGCGGGGTCTGGGATGGGCGTGTTTGGACGGTATGACCATGGTGAGGTGAAGTCTTGGTCTGGGATGGGCGCGTTTGGGCGGTATGACCATGGTGAGGTGAAGTCTTGGTCTGGGATGGGCGCGTTTGGGCGGTATGACCATGGTGAGGTGAGGTCTTGGTCTGGGAGGGGCGTGTTTGGGCGGTATGACCATGGTGAGGTGAAGTCTTGGTCTGGGATGGGCGCGTTTTGGGCGGTATGACCATGGTGAGGTGAGGTCTTGGTCTGGGATGGGGCGTGTTTGGGCGGTATGACCATGGTGAGATGAGGTCTTGGTCTGGGATGGGCGTGTTTGGGCGGTATGACCATGGTGAGATGAGGTCTTGGTCTGGGATGGGCGTGTTTGGGCAGTATGACCATGGTGAGGTGAGGTCTTGGTCTGGGATGGGCGTGTTTGGGCAGTATGACCATGGTGAGGTGAGGTCTTGGTCTGGGATGGAGAGTGGGACGCGGGGATTCGGTGAGAGCGGTAGTGTGGTGAGGCATGCAGTGGAGGCGGGGTCTGATGTGATAGGGAAGCCAGTGAGGAGCACTTCGGTGTGTGGGGTCTGATTTGGCGATCAGTTTCACGTTGTTGTGCGGTGTGGGGATGCTTCAGGACAGGGTGGCTTCCTAAAGAACGTTACGCTGCAGTGCGGTGTGCGTTCCAGTGGAGTAGCAGAATAGTAGTTGGAAGAGTGATGGTGAAATCATGACAAACTGCAACAAACCCTTAACAATTGCCACATGTAACCCCGTGCGAAAGGGGTAAAACAGACAGAAGGGGATGGAGAGGACAGTTTGTGGAGGAAGGGGTTTCCAAAATTTTCGGCTTTACTGCCTTCCTCAGTGGTGGTGAGTCAACTGGCCGGCGAGTCACACAACATTTATCCATGCATAAAAAGAAAGTGAATAAAATTCACTATCTTAAAACAAGAAGCTAAAAAGGATTTCACGTACAGGCAATCGTTCAAATGGAAGGGGAGCAAAGGGACGTTGTAGTGTAAGGAAGAGGGGCTGAGTGACAGTGTGTAAAAACGTGCGCGCGTCACGCACATACGGGAGTGTGGGCGTAAATGAGTGTGTGTGTGTGTGTGAGTGAGTTGTGTGTGTGTGTGTGTGAGTGTGTGTGTGTGTGTGTGTGTGTGTGTGTGAGTGTGTGTGTGTGTGGGGGGGGGGGGGGGGGGAAAGGTTCGGTGGCGGGGGGGGGGGGGGGGGGGGGGGGGGGGGGGTGGCGAAGGTAAAAGGAGTCCAGAGGCGTAGAACATGAACAGTTATTGTAGTGCGTTGAGTCCGAAAGGATGGAGAGTTTTTCAATTTTCTTATCCAGAATTTTTCCCTACAAATTCTGTGCGTGTGGCAAAAAAAAAAAAAAAAAACTTTTTCTATCACCATGCATTTCATGTTGGCCAGGGTGTGGTTGGGCAGGTTGAATGTTGCGTGACTAGAGTCCCGATGTTGTTCTTGATGTGAGATCTATGCAGATAGAAACGTTTTCTGAGTGATTTTTTGTTTCACCAATGTATTGAGAATTCTGACAGAGTTCGCAGAACATGAGATAAATGATGTTATTGGTTTGACAGTCAGTATGGTGTCTTAGAGTAAATTTTTCTTTGGTCTGGTGGCTAATGAAACTGGTGGATTCCAAGGCGTGCTCTCTACAAATAACACATTTGTTGGAACATTTGAAAAAACCATTAGGATCTTTAGGATTTAATTTGATGGGGAGGGCTGAGGGCATAAGTAAGTCTTTAAGAGAACGGCTGTTTTCTTTCTCCTAGGATGGGTGGGTGAGGTATGGCCTGTTTAAGTTTGTCACTGGTGAAAACTGTCTGATATAATTCTTTAAACCATTGACGCAGAGGGGGGTTGCTAGGGTTATGAGTGACAATAACGGGTGTTCTAGGGTTGGACAGCTTAGGTTTGTAAGTAAGAGTATCATGTCTGGGTGTCTTTTTTGCCTTTTCAAGAGCAGTGCTTAGAGTTTGGGGTTTGTAGCCTCTTAGTCTGAGAAATTCGAACATCTGCTCTGAGCGGTTAATGAAATCTTCTGGTTTAGAACATATACGTCTGACTCTCAAAAACTGACTGTAGGGTAAATTCCTTTTGCAGGGGGGGGGATGGCTAGACTTGTAGTGTAAATAAGCATGTGCATCAGTGGGTTTGGTGTACAGATCTGTTTGGATAAAGCCATTCTCTAAGTATAATAGTACGTCAAGGAAAGGAAGTTTGTTCAACAGAGGTATTGTGAGTGAATTTAATGGTGGGATGAACTGTATTGATATACGTCGTCAGGAATGTTTGTAGGTCAGTCTGAGTCCCTGTCCAGAGTAGCAGTATGTCGTCTATAAACCTTTTCCAGAAGTGCTGAACAACAGGAACGGGGCTGTTAGAAAGAAGCTCTGTTTCAACCTCCCCATAAACAGATTGGCCACAGAGGGAGCCATGGGAGTCCCCATGGCTGTTCCTGAAATTTGGTGATATATATGGTTTTCAAAGATAAAGTAATTCTTTTCCAAAACATGATTCATAATTTCTAGAAGTGTATCAGTGGGAGGTATGCTGGGGTCAGCTTTTTGATTCAAATAATATTCAACTGCATTATTCAGCTCATTGGGGTATGTTGGAATAAAGTCCCACTACGTCTATTGTTACCAAAATCAGGTTGGGAAAGGGTCCATATTTTAAATTCCATTCTTCGACGGTGTTTAACAGATGAGTAGTGTCTTGGATGTAACTGGGAAGAGAAGCGATATCACGTAGCCAGTGGTCTACTAATGCTGAGTTTTTTCCGTAGGGCCCCCCCACCCCTGAAACAATAGGTCTACCTGGGGGCTGCTGTAAGGACTTGTGAATCTTGGGAAGGTGATAGAATAGAGGGGTGCGAACGGATTTCATGTCATTGATTGCCCATTTAGAGGTGTTGGTATCGATTACACCTGTATCTAGTAATTTATTGACAATATGATTGGAAGTTTTCGCTATCTGGGTGGTAGGGTCTTTGTCTACTACACAGTAATGGTCAGCATTATTTAAAAGTCTATAAGCTTCATTTATATAGTCATCTGTATTTTGCACAACGACTGTCCCACCCCTTGTCTGCCATACTTATACGGATAGTTCTATTCATCACAAGCTGGCGGAGTTCTCTCACTGCTAAACGTTCACTAAAGGCCAGATTGTCAAATTTGGGTTTGAGTGTTTTGAAGTTTTCAACACGGCTAAGTAAAGTATCACAAAAAAAATATCCAGTTCTTTTTCCCTTCCTTTGGGTGGCAAGAATCCTGTAGGCTTGTAGAATTTCGGAGGGGGTTCAGAGTCTGAAGGGGCGTCGGGGTCATAGAAAAGTTCCTTCAAACGAAGTTTTCTGCAGCCTTCAGCCACGTCGTCACACAGTTGGCCGTGGTCCAGGGATCGAGGGGTGGGGCAGAATTTGGGACCCAAGGACAGGACACGCATCTGTTCGTCCGTCAGCTTTTCGTTGGAAAGGTTAACGACTAACTTTCTGTCTATCACTTTGTTATCATCAGACACTACCTTGTAGTTTCTCTTGAACCTTCTTGCTCCACGTGTGTTAGTCCTTTCAATTTGAGTAGCAGGAGAATCTACCAGTTTGGAATTTCTAGCGTGCAGTAAGGTTTCTAGTTCCAATGTTTTTTTCTTGAAGTAGAATTTCCTTTTGGCACAGTACAGATGGTATTTGAATCGAAGAATTCCTTCGAAGGTAAAAAAATCATATTCTTTAAAAAGGTGGTAAAATATGTCGTCAAGAGATGATCTTTCTTTATCGACAAGCATCTTTGTAAGTGTCCCTACACGCCCTTACAATGTCCACACTGGCAGCAGTTAAGATACTATTCATTGAAGCGTGTAGGAAAGGCACTTTGGGCAAAGCATCATGGCCGAAATTGAGTCTCATACCTTTTGGAGTTACACGATGGTTCAGACAAGAAGTAAGGAAATGTACATGTGACTCGTACCTCACCAGTCTGTCCACACTTCTAGTGATGAGCACCTTGCAGTCAAGGGCTGTCTCCATTGTGCTGGATCCAGTGAAGGATACGGAGAAGATCAGCAATAAACTTGAAGTGAACAGCACAACAGGAGACACACAGTGGAGGATGTGATTTCTTGCCTGGATCGTTGCCGATTTTTTGAGGTTTTTCATAATTGTTTAAAACAGAGAGTTTAAAAACCACAACAGACAAGATAAAAAGATTTCCAAAATTTTCGGCTTTACTGCCTTCCTCAGTGGTGGTGAGTCAACTGGCCGGCGAGTCACACAACATTTATCCATAAACTGAATAAAATTCACTATCTTAAAACAAGAGGCTAAAAAGGATTTCACGTACAGGCAATCGTTCAAATGGAAGGGGAGCTAAGAAGCAAAAGCATTTATATATATATATATATATATATATATGTGTGTGTGTGTGTGTGTGTGTGTGTGTGTGTGTGTGTGTGTGTGTGTGTGTGTATATATATACAATAAACTAATACATTCCAAGGATAAGTACCGAGCACCATTCCAGCAACTTACAGAGCAGCTTGGTGTTGCAATGACTGCAAGAAATATTGAGTTATAAACAAAGCTTGCTCTTATGTCTTAGATTGTAGAAATAGGGGGGGTGATAAGCCTTCATATCTGCAGTGGTAGATAATTCTGCCTAACTGACAGTATGTGCTTGAGTGGATGAATGGGGAATAATAAATGCTTTTGCTTCTTAGCTGGCACCTTTGGCACCTTTGGTTGGTGTTTTGAAAACTCAACAAACATACTACGGTATTGCACACCAGCCTTTTTTCTGGGATAGCATTCTTCTTAAAACCGAAAAGGCAGAGGAGTCAAATTACCACTTTTCGCGGTCACT
This sequence comes from Conus betulinus, assembly GCA_016801955.1. Lineage (NCBI taxonomy): Eukaryota > Metazoa > Mollusca > Gastropoda > Neogastropoda > Conidae > Conus > Conus betulinus. The sequence goes on from JADBJO010010900.1 coordinate 28,485, forward strand.
GAGGAGAAAGAATAAGGTTTCGAAATACCGGTATCTGACCAGGAGTTATATGTTAGTGAGCTTCCTCCCCATTGGAGATTGTCTCCCGCTTCGGAGACTATAAGCTTGCTGAAGGTTCATTTTGAGAAGCATTTATTATTCCCCATTCACCCACTCAAGCACATACTGTCAGTTAGGCAGAATTATCTACCACTGCAGATATGAAGGCTTATCACCCCCTATTTCTACAATCTAAGACATAAGAACAAGCTTTGTTTATAATTCAATACTTCCTGACAGTCGCACTGTGAAAAAGTAGGGCACGTGCGCACTGTAGTAGGTTAGCGACCTAGAGAATACGGAAGGGAACTGGGTCAGTGGCCTGTGACATTTAAGGCACATACGCCTGTTGCGTGTACCTACATATCGCATATAATGAATAATATATCCACCTCCTCCTCTCTCTCTCTCTCTCTCTCTCTCTCTCTCTCTCTCTCTCTCTCTCTCTCTCTCTCTCTCTGTGAATGGGATGTTCGTCTGTTGTGTGTAGGTAATATCGCATATTATAAATAATGTATCCGTCTCTCTCTCTCTCTCTCTCTCTCTCTCTCTCTCTCTCTCTCTCTCTCTCTCTCTCTCTCTCTCTCTCTCTCTGTGTCTCACTGTGAAGTAGAGAGAGAGAAAGTGTGTGTGTGTGTGTGTGTTTGTGTGTGCGTGCGTACGTGCGTGCGTGCGTGCGTGTGTGTGTGTGTGTGTGTGTGTGTGTGTGTGTGTGTGTGTGTGTGTGTGTAAAAATGAGTGAGTGAGTGTATGCATGCATGCGTGCGTGGGTGCGTACGTGCGTGTGTGTGTGAGTGTGTGTGTGTGTGTGTGTGTGTGTGTGTGTGTGTGTGTGTGTGTGTGTGTCTGTGTCTGTGTCTGTGTGTATGTGTCTGTGTGTCTGTTTGTGTGTGATTACGTGCGTGTGCGCGCAGATGTTTTAGGCTGTAATAGAGTCACTTTTCTATATTGACAATTCTATGATAGTAATTAGAAACAGATTCAGTTGGGTTTGTTTTTTTTCGCTGACACTTTCAGTACGATTCTGGAATTGTACAGAATTTCCAGAATTAGTGCATGGTTCGCGTATATGTCCTCTGGCAAACTTAACAACACGTAAGGTTTAACACTAAGCAAAAGCCAAATATAAACTTCTGAGTCAGCATGACGTTTGTAGGAGGCTCCAGTAGGCATTTCCAGAATAGCCCATGCACATTAATTGGTTGTTTTACCTCATTTTTCTTGAGCGTTGTTGAATGTTCCAAGAATTTTGATTGGCTGTAATATGACATGGTTCCCGAACGTTCTAGAACATTGTGTTTTTGTTGTTGTTGTTGTTTTTGTTGTTAATTGGTTATGCTTCGTCATGATTCTCCAACTTTCTACAATTGTCCATGTTTGTTGATTGGCTGTGCTGCAACATCTTCGATTTCATGGACTATGAATAACAGGGGTCTCAGGAGATAGAGTGATTCGATAACGAACTTTGTTAGAAGTAAAGGACACATCGCCGTTTTAAGACCGCTGGAACTGTCACTGAAGATTGACTTGTGACTCCTGTACTGAAATTAGGAAAGAAAAGACTGTTAACTTGTTACAAGAGTCGATCTATCCTATATCAGGATCTGATTCCACGAGAGATGAGAACTAGCCCTTATCATTCGTCTTAGCCGGCGTTCTACATCCACAAGTCTGATTCTTCGTCTTAATTCTATGGGACTTTTATTGCCGCTGTATTGACTGGACGGCCAGACAGAATCTCTTAGTGAGAGGCATCATTGATGACACGGGGAATTCCATGGTTATGAATATGTTAAAACACGGCATAAACAGGAGATGAAATGAGCTATGGGGGGACTACTACATGTGATTCAGACGATCGATAGAAAGAAGCGGCAGTAAGACGTCAAAGGTCTGCCTGTCTGTCTGTCTATGTGTCTGTGTGTCTGTCTGCCCGTCTGTCCGTCTCTGTCTGTCTCTCTGTTCAACACACACACACACACACACACACACACACACACACACACACACACACACACACGCACACATACACATGCACACACACACACACGCGCGCACGCACGCACGCACGCATGCACACATTGCACAACACACAAATGAAGAACGAAGACTAAATCACTCTGTGGTTCTCAGACCGTTGTGAATATTGAGTGTATATCTACCCAATTGTGCAAAGAAAATGGAAAAGTAAAATTTGAAGGGAGGCAACTTGACAGACAGACCAAGTCAGAACTTCAGGGAAGGACCAGAGAACTGTAGATCCCCTCACAGATCAAACCATGAAGGGAGGAAGCAAGGCGCGCATCATAAATGAAGGGAAAAAGCAACAGTCATTATCAGTCAAACAAATATACGATTCGCCTTAAAAAAAACAACGCTAAGCCGACGTCTGAAAAACAGGGCAGATTTCCAAACGGACAATTCCACCAGCAGGTACAAATGGTAAAGCACGTAATTAGTTCAGCTGAGATTCTGACGGTTGCAGATATCATCTATGATCCTGTCATGCACGTGCACATGCGGATGTGAAGATGTGTGTGTGTGTGTGTGTGTGTGTGTGTGTGTGTGTGTGTGTGTGTGTGTGTGTGTGTGTGTGTGTTTTAAGCAGTTCTGACTATCACAATAAACGATGCGTGTTCCAGCCTAGTTTGTGGTTCCTCCATCTGTGAACACGTGCTTCGGGTTCTTAGCAGCGAAGCTAAGGTTATGTGAAAGGGCCTGCAGAGGCACACTGTCTTTCTCTCTATCCTGTCAGGTTTTGCAGCGATTTGAAAGGTATTCATTGTTGCTAACTAAAACTTGGTTATTCACAACATGGTGTGGTGACATGACATACACAGGTAGCTGATGGTGTGTGTCATGGTGTGGTGACGTGGCAATTACAGGTGGCTGATGATGTATGCCATAGTTGGTGACGTGACATACACAGGTAGCTCATGGTGTGTGTCACGGTGTGGTGACACACACAGGTAGCTGATGATGTGTGTCACGGTGTGACGTGACATACACAGGTAGCTGATGATGTGTGTGTGTGTGTGTGTGTGTGTGTGTGTGTCACGGTGTGGTGATGTGACAAATGCAGGAAGCTGATGACGTGTGTGTGTGTGTGTGTGTGTGTGTGTGTGTGTGTGTGTGTGTGTGTGTGTGTGTGTGTGTGTGTCACGGTGTGGTGATGTGACATACACAGGTGGCTGATGATGTGTGTGTGTGTGTGTGTGTGTGTGTCACGGTGTGGTGATGTGACATATACAGGTAGCTGATGATGATGTGTGTGTGCCATGGTGTGGTGATGTGACATACACAGGTGGCTGATGATGATGTGTGTGTGTGTGTGTGTGTGTGTGTCACGGTGTGGTGATGTGACATATACAGGTAGCTGATGATGATGTGTGTGTGCCATGGTGTGGTGATGTGACAAACACAGGTGGCTGATGATGTGTATGTGTGTGTGTGTGACACACACACAGGTGGCTGATGATGTGTGTGTGTGTGCCATGGTGTGGTGATGTGACATACACAGGTGGCTGATGATGTGTGTGTGTGTGTGCCATGGTGTGGTGATGTGACATACACAGGTGGCTGATGATGTGTGTGTGTGTGTGTGCCATGGTGTGGTGATGTGACATATACAGGTAGCTGATGATGTGTGTGTGTGTGTGTGTGCCATTGTGTGGTGATGTGACAAACACAGGTGGCTGATGATGTGTGTGTGTCACGGTGTGGTGATGTGACATACTTAGGTGGCTGATGGTGTGTGTCACGGTGTGGTGACGTGACATACACAGGTGGATGATGGTGTGTCTGCTGTGTTGCAGTCACCGGGACCTGAAGCCAGAAAACCTTCTGCTGGACGACAAGAACAACATCCGTGTGGCCGACTTCGGTATGGCCTCGCTGCAGGTGGAAGGGTCCATGTTGGAGACAAGCTGTGGGTGAGTAGAGAGGTGTGTCACACTCTAGCCTGACCCCCCTGCAGGTGGGAAGGTCCATGTTGGAGACCAGCTGTGGGTGAGTAGAGAAGTGTGTCACACTAGAGTCTGACCTGCCTGTAGGTGGAAGGGTCCATGTTGGAGACCAGCTGTGGATGAATAGAGAAGTGTGTCACACTAGAGTCTGACCTCCATGTAGGTGGAAGGGTCCATGTTAGAGACCAGCTGTGGGTGAGCAGAGAGGTGTGTTACACCATAGCCTGGCTTTCCTACAGGTGGAAGGGTCCATCGGTGGAAGAGTCTTGTTGGAGACCAGCTGTGTGTGTGAGTAGAGTGATCACACCACAGTCTGTCCTTCCATAAAGGGTCCGTGACTGGGACCACTTTCAGAGTCAGTGGAGTGGTTTCTCACGCTGTGGCCTGTATCTCCAACATGTGGACGGGTCCCTGACGGGAATCAGCTGTGGTTGAGGAGAGTGGTGTGTCACATTATGCCTGGGCCTCCCTACAGATGGAGACGTTCATGTTGGAGGTGAGTGTGGTGGAGTGTTGGGCTATGGCCCGGCCTTCCTGCTCGTGAAGAGAGGTCCATGTAGGAGGTGGAGTACAGTGGTATGACATAGTGAGATCTGACCTTCCTGCAGGTCGAAAGTTCATGCTGGAGATTTGGTGTAGGTGAGAAGAGCAGTGTGTCCATGTGTTGGAAACCAGCTTACTGTCCTACAGACAGAGATGTCCACAATGAAGCTGGGTACAGTGGCGTGTCACACTACGGTATGACTTCCTTACAGGTGGAAGGATCCATGTGACCTCTAACGGTGGGTGCATGTGTGGATGAGAACGGATGAATGCACGTGCGCAGGCGCGCGCGCGTATCTTTGAATGGGGTTGTGGTAGGAGATTCAGGGAGAACAGACGGGATTATCAAAGCCTGTCCAACAGTACATCAGTCTGTTGTGCTGAGCCAACAGAGAAACTGCGTAACAAGAGGTTGTGCAGTGGTCTAGCTAGCCCCCCCTGAGACGTCTGTCTGTCTGTCTGTCTTTCTGACCCCCTCCCCCCATTCCCATTCTATCTGTCTCTCTCTATCTCCCTGTCTGTCTTTCTCTCTGTTTCTAACTCTGTCTCTCTCTGTCTCTGTCTGTCTGTCTGTCTGTCTGTCTCTCTCTCTCCCTCTCTCTCTCTGTCATTTTCTCTGTCTGTCAGTCTGTCTTCCCCCTCTCTCTCTGTCTCTGTCTGTCTGTCTTGATCTTGAATTTCTAGAGGCTGTATTGTAACTGTATTATGGTTGAGGCCCCATCAGAATGGGCCAATGGTCTTCTGATTAAAAGAATTCATTCATTCATTCATTCATTCATTCATTCATTCATTCATTCATGCATTCATTCATTCATTCATTCATTCATTCATTCATTCATTCTCTCGATCTTGATCTTGATCTTGATGTGGGGTGTGGACTGATGCCCTTTGTTCGCACTGACAACAGGCCTGTCCTGTGCAGCCAACTATGGACGGTGTAGAGACGGCGGACAGAGTGGCTGTGGTTGAAAGCTGTGGTGAGGTTTACAAGAGTAGCAGGGTGTTTACTACCGTGCTTGGGAAGTCAAAATGTTCTGGGGATTTGCAAGATTAGTTGTGGTTAGTAACGTGTTTGGGGTTTAAAGTGTAGTTGCCATTTAAAGTGTACCTGATTTTTACAGGACTAGCTGGGACTTATTAACAAGCCAGGGTTCATAGGTGGGCTTTGGATGACAAAACTAGGTGGAAATCCTTTCAACTGCATGTTTGTAACCCGGTCCAGCGTAGCTTTTGTCATTCCCTGGGTTTACTCATTTCTGATGACCTCTACTCCTGGGTCTGTCTGTGCGCATGCCTGTCTCGTTTCGTGAAAAAGTCGTAATGATTCGTGTCGGTTGTTGCAGGTCACCTCACTACGCATGTCCGGAAGTGATACGGGTATGTAACCGGTTATTGTTTTTAGCTAAGGGAGAAAAGCATGACGACAATGTATGTTTATGTGGGTGTATACGAGTATGCCTGAGATGGGACACGTGCGCAGGCATGGTATTGATGTTTAGAGGGACGCATATGAGTGTGTTTAAATGGAGGAGTTGTCCTAAAGCTTGAGGTATACAATTTGCCTCAAGATAACACGCTGCTAGAAAAGAATTCACACTGCTGTTCAGCTGACATGTTTTAATCGTATTTGTGACAGTACCACTTACCCTGAACAATACAATGCTATACCGTGAAATTGAGCATTTATTCATCCATCACTGAAAACCAGTCTTCACTAAAAGCTAGTTTTTCAGCCATTCATATGTGAACATACGAAAAGTAAGTCTTTGATAAAGCGACAAACTTGCACATCTAAAGGATCACAGATAAAGCGGAGCCAAACCGCCGAAGCGTGGGAATACGCACTTTCTAGCCACACCAGGGCTACGGATATAAGGAATATCAGAGATGTGTGTTAAAGAAAATATATGGATTGAAAGATGTTTCCGAAGTATGGATGTGAGGGATATTTGACATGTGGATGTGAAGAATATCTACGGATGTGAGGGAAACTTGAGGTACAGACGTACCTGATATCAGAGGTATGGTCCTAATGGATGTTAGAGGTATGGACATAAAGGATACTAGAGGTATGGTCTCTTAAGGGATGTCAGAGGTATGAACACAAAGGATACCAGAGGTATGGTCTTAAGGGATGTCAGTGGTATGGACACAAAGGATACTAGAGGTATGGTCTTATGGGATGTCAGAGGTATGGACATAAAGGATACCAGAGGTACGGTTATAAGGAATGTCAGAAGTATGGACGCGAGGGCTATCATACGCATGCGATTAAGAGAGATACTCGAGGTATGGCCTTAGAGATGATCAAAACATGAATATAAGGGATGTCTGAGAGAAGGACTCTGATACACCCAGGATTAGAACATTATGAAATTCATTAAATGTGTGCATCCAGTACACAGGGTAAATTCCAACATGGAACGATTCCCGACGCTTTATACCCAAGATACTTCGTGCTTCATAACATACTTCATAGTGTAGTGATGGATATACGGACTTTCTCCTCCTCCTCTCTTCTTCCTCCTCCTCCAATCCCCCCCCCCCCCTCCCACGGAAACACATCTCAGAGAGTCTCCAGCCCCCCGAAAGGTCTGTTCATTATTCCATTCGTCAAGATGAGTGAGGAGTTTTATAAAGGGCAGTGACTACTTACAAGGGGAGAAGTGTGGCAAATGGCTGTACGGAGAGAAGAAGAAGATAGTACACAGTAGTGACTACTTGACGAGGGAGAAGTCTGCAGTACAGCACTGTGGAGACAGGATTATCACACAGTGCAGTAAACTACTTGACGAGGGGGAGAAGTCTGCAGTACAGCACTGTGGAGACAGGATTATTACACAGTGCAGTGACTACTTGAAGAGGGAGAAGTCTGCAGTACAGCACTGTGGAGACAGGATTATTACACAGTGGTGACTGCTTCACGAGGGAGAAGTCTGCAGTACAGCGCTGTGGAGACAGGATTATTACACAGTGTGGTGACTACTTGACGAGGGAGAAGTCTGCAGTACAGCACTGTGGAGACAGGATTATTACACAGTGCAGTGACTACTTGACGAGGGAGAAGTCTACAGTACAGCACTGTGGAGACAGGATTATTACACAGTGCAGTGACTACTACTTGACGAGGGAGAAGTCTTCAGTACAGCACTGTGGAGACAGGATTATTACACAGTGCAGTGACTACTTGACGAGGGAGAAGTCTGCAGTACAGCGCTATGGAGACAGGATTAATATACAGTGCAGTGACTACTTGACGAGGGAGAAGTCTGCAGTACAGCACTGTGGAGACAGGATTATTGCACACTGCAGTGACTACTTCACGACGAAGTCTGCAGTACAGCACTGTGGAGACAGGATTATTGCACACTGTAGTGACTGCTTCACGAGGGAGAGGTCTGCAGTACAACACTGTGGAGACTGGATTAATACACAGTGTAGTGACGACTTACAGGGGGAGAATTGTGACGTGTGACCGTGTGGAAACAGAAGCATGATACGCTGTATTGACTACGAATAAGCGAAGGAGAATGATGTACTGTTGTATGGAGACAGCAGTATAATGCATTGTATTAACTACTTAAAGGGGGAGAAGTATGGTGTAGGACTGTGTGGAAACAGAAGTATAACGCAGTGTGTTGTCTACTTACAGGGGGATAAGTATGACGTACGACTGGATGAAGACAGGGGTATAATACATTGTACGGGCTGTGTTCACAGGGGGAGAAGTATGATGTATGACTTGTGGAGACAGGAGTATAATGCATTGCATGGAGTATTTACAAGGGAAGAAAGTATGACGTTTGACCTGTGTGGAGAGGAGTATAATATAATTATATGGGCTATTCACAGGGGAAGAAGTATACGTATGACTTGTGGAGACAGGAGTATGATACATTGCATGGGGTATTTACAAGGGAAGAAAGTATGACGTTTGACCTGTGGAGACAGGAGTATAATACATTCCATGGGGTATTTATGAGGGAAGAAAGTTTGACGTTAGACCTGTGGAGACAGGAGTATAATACATTGCATGGGGTATTTACAAGGGAAGAAAGTATGGCGTATGACTTGTGGAGACAGGAGTATAATAGGAGTCTACATTGCATGGGGTATTTACAAGGGAAGAAAGTATGACGTTTGACCTGTGGAGACAGGAGTATAATACATTGCATGGGGTATTTACAAGGAAAGAAAGTATGACGTTTGACCTGTGGAGACAGGAGTATCATACATTGCATGGGGTATTTACAAGGGAAGAAAGTATGATGTTTGACCTGTGGAGAAAAGAGTATAATACATTATATTGACTACTTACAAGGGAAGAAGTGTGACGTATGGCCTATGGACACAGGAGTAGAATACTTTGTTGTGATTTCTTACAGGGGGAAAAGTATGACGGGCGAAAAGCGGACGTGTGGAGTTGTGGAGTCATTCTGTACGCCTTACTGGTGGTGAGAACATCTGTCTCTCCATGTGTCAGTCTGATCGTATGTCTGTCTGTGTGGCTTCTTCTCTTTTTGCCGCTTCACCCTCTCCCTCCCCTGCTTTCTGTAAGCACATCCGCGATCAGATCCAGACTGACCAGTTTCGTCCAGTTATTCCAGGCAGGAGGGCACTGACCTCATGTTGTTTTACCTGTGGGGACCATCACCCACGATTACCGCTAACGACGAGCACGATCAGGCGCCCACGCACGCGCATGTATTTATGATACCCCGCATCCCTTGGTCCCACGCAGACTACAGACAGCACACACACACACACACACACACACACACACACACACACACACACACACACACACACACACACACACACACAGATCAACTCACACACACACATGATGGGTTCATTATCGTTAATGACGTGTGGTTTGATCATCTGTAACGAAGCGTGGTAGATCATCTTGTAGACGTATGATTTGATCATATTTCGTGACTAAAGGGTTGATCATCTTTGACGAAATGTGGGTTGGTCAATCTTTCACGACATATGGGCTGATCAGTTTTCATGAGATGTTTGATCATCTTTTATGAATGCAGTTTGATAATGTTTCATGACATGTGCATTGATCTTTCATGACGAGTTCATAATCTTTCATGACGTGTGGGTTGATAAACTTTTATGACATTGCAGTTGATAATTGCTCATGGCGTGCGGGTTAATTAAGAATAATCCGAATATGAAATTTGATCAATCTGTATGTTTTATCATATGTGGATTGATCAAAGTTCATGATATTTGGGTTATGCGCGTCTTTCATGACACGTGGGTTTGTTCAACGTTTGCTTTCATGACTTGTGAGTTATCATCTTTCATAACATGCATTAATCATCTTTCATGACGTGTGTGTTTGTCATCTTTCATGACGTGTGGGTTCGTCATTGTTCATGACGTGTGTGGTTGATCATCTTTCATGACGTGAGAGGCAGTCATCTTTCATACATGTGGGTTGATTATTTTCATGACTTGTTACTTGATCGTCTGTGAAGACGTCTGGGTTTATCATTATTAATGAGGTATTGGTTGCTTATCTTTCATGATGTATATTTCAATGGCCTCTCTATCTTTCATGACGTAGAAGCAGAGGTCTCTCATGACGTGTGGGTTTATCATTATTAATGACGTATTGGTTGCTCATCTTTCATGATATGTATTTCATTGGCCTCTCATCTTTCATGATGTAGAAGTTAATGGTCTCTAATGACGTGTGGGTGGATCATTTAATGACTTATAAGTTAATGGTCCCGTATGACGTATGGGTTGATCACCTTTCATGACGTATAAGTCGATGGTCTCTTATGACGTGTGGGTTGGTCATCTTTCATGACACGTACGTTTCTCTCATTTTGTGAGGGTTGATTATCTTTCATGACGTGTAAGTGATAGTGTCTCATGATGTGTGGGTTGATCATTTTTAATGACGTATATGGTTGCCCATCTTTCATGATGTATATTCTAATGGCCTCTCATTATGTGAAGGTTTATCATTTTTCATTAGCAGTAGTTAATGGTCTCTTAGGACGTGTGGTTGATGATTTTTAAAGACGTAATGGTTGCTCATCTTTCATGACGTATAAGTTAATGGTCTCTCATGACGTGTGGATTGATCATCATTGATGACGTGTTGGTTGCTCATCCTTCATGACGCAGAAGTTAACAGTCTCTCCTGACGTGTGTGTTGATCAGGGAGCCTTGCCGTTTGATGACGACAACCTGCGGCAGCTGCTGGAGAAGGTGAAGAAAGGTATCTTCCACATCCCGCACTTCGTGCCCCCGGACTGCCAGAACCTGCTCAGGGGCATGGTGGAGGTCGACCCCGTCAAACGCCTCACTGTCAGCACCGCTTCCGTTACTACTGGGCTAAGGGGGTGGTGGTGAGGATGGAGGTGGTGGTGGAACTGGTGAATGTGGTGGTGGTGGTGATGGGAATGGTGATTGGGTGTCCAAAGTATGAGGATAGGGCTGGGTGGTGGTGGTGGTGGTGATGGTGGTGGTGGCAGTGATGGTGATGGCATGGAATCGGTGGAATGATGATAAATATAGTGGTGATGGTGGAGGTGGTGGATATACTGGTGGTAGAGTTGGTGACGGCGGTGATGGCCATTATAGTCGTGGTGGTGGTGATGGTGATGGCATGGAATGCGTAGAATGATGATGGATATGGTAGTGGTAGTGGTTGTGGTGGTGGTAAGCATGATGAAGGTGTGTTGATGATGATGGTAGTGGTGGCAGTAAGACAATATTGGTAATGGTGTGTGTGTGTGTGTGTGTGTGTGTGTGTGTGTGTGTGTGTGTGTGTGTGTGTGTGTGTGTGTGTGTGTGTGTGTGTGTGTGTAAATTGAATTCAGCTCAATCTCACATACTGTCAGTCTGTCAAAATCTGTCTGACCTGACGTACATTGTCCCTCACCAATCTGTCCTACTGTCTAATTGTCCATTACCAATCCGATCTACTGTCTGTCAGTCCCAACCCCAGTTTGATCTGTTTCCCTCTCCCAGTCTGATCTGCAGTCTATTTTGTCAATCAACCCGATCTGACCTGCTGTCTGAATGACCATCTACCAGTCTGACCAATTATTTGTTCGTCTGTTCATGTCCAATCTGGCCTACTATATTTTTTGTTCCTTCCTCTATCAGTCTGACCCACTGAGGGTCCCTCTATCAGTCTGACCCACTGAGGGTCCCTCTATCAGTCTGACCCACTGTGAGTCCCTCTGTCAGTCTGACCCACTGTGAGTCCCTCTGTCAGTCTGACCCACTGAGGGTCCCTCTATCAGTCTGACCCACTGAGGGTCCCTCTGTCAGTCTGACCCACTGTGAGTCCCTCTGTCAGTCTGACCCACTGTGAGTCCCTCTGTCAGTCGGGCCCACTGTGAGTCCCTCTGTCAGTCTGACCCACTGTGAGCCCCTCTGTCAGTCTGACCCACTGTGAGTCCCTCTGTCAGTCTGACCCACTGTGAGTCCCTCTATCAGTCTGACCCAATGTGAGTCCCTCTGTCAGTCGGGCCCACTGTGAGTCCCTCTGTCAGTCTGACCCACTGTGAGCCCCTCTGTCAGTCTGACCCACTGTGAGCCCCTCTGTCAGTCTGACCCACTGTGAGCCCCTCTGTCAGTCTGACCCACTGTGAGCCCCTCTGTCAGTCTGACCCACTGTGAGTCCCTCTATCAGTCTGACCCACTGTGAGCCCCTCTGTCAGTCTGACCCACTGTGAGTCCCTCTGTCAGTCTGACCCACTGAGGGTCCCTCTGTCTGTCTGACCCACTGTGAGCCCCTCTGTCAGTCTGATCCACTGTGAGTCCCTCTGTCCGTCTGACCCACTGTGAGTCCCTCTGTCAGTCTGACCCACTGTGAGTCCCTCTGTCAGTCTGATCCACTGTGAGTCCCTCTGTCCGTCTGACCCACTGTGAGTCCCTCTGTCAGTCTGACCCACTGTGAGCCCCTCTGTCAGTCTGATCCACTGTGAGCCCCTCTATCAGTCTGACCCACTGTGAGTCCCTCTGTCAGTCTGACCCACTGTGAGCCCCTCTGTCAGTCTGACCCACTGTGAGTCCCTCTGTCAGTCTGACCCACTGTGAGCCCCTCTGTCAGTCTGACCCACTGTGAGTCCCTCTGTCAGTCTGATCCACTGTGAGCCCCTCTGTCAGTCTGACCCACTGTGAGTCCCTCTATCAGTCTGTCCCACAGTGAGTCCCTCTGTCAGTCTGACCCACTGTGAGCCCCTCTGTCAGTCTGATCCACTGTGAGTCCCTCTGTCCGTCTGACCCACTGTGAGTCCCTCTATCAGTCTGTCCCACAGTGAGTCCCTCTGTCAGTCTGACCCACTGTGAGTCCTTCTGTCCGTCTGACCCACTGTGAGTCCCTCTGTCAGTCTGACCCACTGTGAGTCCCTCTGTCAGTCTGACCCACGGTGAGTCCCTCTGTCAGTCTGACCCACTGTGAGTCCCTCTGTCAGTCTGACCCACTGTGAGTCCCTCTGTAACAGGCCTCTGTATCTGTCTGTTCATGCGCAGCTGGAGGAAGTGATGAGACACCCCTGGGTCATAGCGTAAGTACCCTTCTTCCGTTCGTCTTTTTTTTTTTTTTTAATCGTCTATTTATTTACCATCGTCATCAGCATCAACGTCATCTCTTTAATATCGTCATTAGCATCATTGTCTTTCAGTTGACGTCGTCATTAGCGTCACCGTCGTATGTTTGACGTCATTGTGAACATCGGTTTTTTTTTGTGGTCATTAACATCATCATTATTCCTGCCTTTGTTTTGAACAGCATCATCTACATCACTGTTGTAGTTTTTAGCGTTATCATCAGATTCTTTGTCTTCAGAGAAAGAACTTGCTTCACGTTAACCATGAAAGATGTTTTAAAATAAATTTTGAAGAGAAAATATGTTTGTATTTTTTTTATTTAGGGTAAGGGTTTTCTTCTTCAGGGAAACATTGCATGTGCCATGTGTTTAAACACGACTGAAACAATATCAATGCAGTATGTATTTAAGTTAGTATCTATGTAATTGTTTAAAGTTTTATACTTAAAGAGGGAGGTGATGGACTGGTTATGTGGGGGGGGGGGGGGGGGGGGAAGGATCTTACAGATTTAATAGGAATAATTTGTGGCCTGGCCTATACACATTCTTTTTATGTTTTATAGAATTTACCCCACAGCCTATTCTGCCCTACAACGCCTAGCTCTCTCCACCCCTCTCAACACACACACACACACACACACACACACACACACACACACACACACACACACACACACACACACACACACACGAGCGGGCGCAGTTTGTGCGCACGCTCTCTCTCTCTCTCTCTCTCTCTCTCTCTCTCTCTCTCTCTCTCTCTCTCTCTCTCTCACACACACACACACACACACACACACATATATATATATATATATATATATATATATATATATATATATATATATATATATATATATATATATATATATATATATATATATATATATATATATATATATATCACTTCCACCCTTGTCTCTGTCATTGTGCTGATTGATGTCACTTGGCATTCCAGAACGTGCGTCATGTGTAAATAAGCCTGTTTTCTCTCTTCCTTTTTATGACCAGTTACGTCATGCTTCATCAGCATGTATTTTGGTCTCTAGGGGAAAGATGGTAACCATGTATACAAAAGGAAGAAAAAGAAACATAGAATAGACATCACAGACACACAGGAATATCTTCGACTAATAAGGGCCAGGTTTCTTTTTTAAGCTCTGTCCGTGTGTCTGTCTTTGTCTGTGTCTGTCTCAGTCTGTCAGTTTTTCTTTCTCTGATAGCTGCGTGCATGTATGTATGTTTGTGTGTATGTATATACATATGTACGTGTCTATGTATGTATGTATGTATAAATATGTGCATCTCTCTCTCTCTCTCTCTGTCTGTGTGTCTGTCTGTGTGTCTGTCTGTGTGTGTGTGTGTGTGTGTGTGTGTGTGTGTGTGTGTGTGTGTGTGTGTGTGTGTGCATATACGTGTGTGCGTATACGTGTGTGTGTGCGCGTGCGCGCGCGTATGTATGTATATATGTAAAATTGAAAATGCAGGAATGATTTCAAATATTTCAAAGCGTTTAGTGAAGTCGTTATTTGTCTGTTCTATTTTGTAAGCTTGTTGGCAGTTTGTAAGAGCTAGAAATTTCCTATCTAGTAGGTACTCATCGTGGTAGAGACCGCGTTTGAAACGTGAACAGGCAAAAAAACAACAACAACAACAACAAAACTTTGATTATCGCCTGGTTAAGAACTTACATTTAAAACTGTGTGAAAATAAAACTAAGCATATCTCACCTGTGGCATACTTTAATCTGGACAAAATCATTAGCTTATCCAACATTACTTTAGTCTGGATAATATAATTTTTTTTTGGTCCAGCCAATAGCATTTTACTGCTGTGGGTAATGTCATTTCACTGGTAAGGAGAATTGGATTACACAGATGTGGTCGAACGCATTCTGTCAACCTGGGTAATCGCATCACTTAGATTATGTAATGGCATTCCGCAGGACACTAGTCTCTCCTCTTCTTCTTGAACGCCGTGGGTGTCAACACTGAAGCACAGTTCACCAGGTTTCTCCAGTTTTGTCTGCTGTGTGCCAAGGCCTGGGTCTCTTAAACGTTTTCCCTGTCCACTCTGCAGTGCCGACAGTCCATCGTTTGTTTCCCTCCAGTCTTCCCATCTGTCTCTGTCCTGTAACAGAACCATGGAGGATTGTTATGACAAGGCCATTGGGTCTTGTTGCATTGACATGGTAACGTTGTTTTTAACCGAAGTCTGCTTGAGAGTCCATGTCTTGCATGCGTTTAAGAAAATGTCCATACAAGAGCCCTAGTCGTGTGTTTTATGGAGATGTTCTTGTCCTTCCGTACAAGTTACTTCGTCTGCACTGTGCTGATATCGTTTTTTGCTGCCCTTGAGGAGATTCCTGGTTCGGATCCCTCTTTGCTAATAATAGATCTCAGGTAAGCCTACTGTTGAAAATTGTTTCAGCGTCTGTCCATGGACAGCTATGTCATTGTGTTGCTGGTGGTGTTGTCACTGGCCACCAACTTGATCTTTTTCACGCTGACTTCCATGCCACATCTTGATGATGTTTCATCCAGTCTTTGAACAATGTTAGCGAGTTCTTGTTCATGACCTACCAGACATCGATGTCGTCTACAAATCGGAGAGACATGATCTGCACAGTGCACCAGTCGTGACGAGTCCCAGGAATGTATTGAAAAGTGTGGAGACTGAAGGCAGCCCTGACAAACTCCAACTGAAGTACGGAAACACTTTGCAGCTGCTCCCTGTATGAGCACTGCTGTAGTCACATTGGTGTACAGTTGCTGTATGGTGTTGATTAGCCTTTACCCGTTGTTACATTTCTTCAGTGAAGACTATAGCCCCTCTTGCCAGACTCTTTCAAACGCCTGCTTAAAGTCTAATGAAGATGTGGTAGAACTCCCACTGCTGGTAGAGGCGCTTTCTGCAGAGAGTATGCAGGTTAAACATCTGGTCGATTGTGTACGTCTGCCTTAATGGAACCTAGCCTGTTCTTCAGCAATACAGTTATCTCCTTGCGGCTCTAATCCATTTAGAAAGATTTTTTTAGCATTATTTTGCCTGTCGTGTAATACATTCGTCTTGCAATGTCATGCCACTAGTCAGGTTATACCTTTAACCTATTCTGGGCAGTATCATTGTAATGAACTTGTAATACAGATACACTAGTTTCGGAAATATCATTACACTGGTCTGATGATACCATCACATTAGTCTGGGTGACATTATGCTAGTATGGATATTAGAAATGCACTAGTTCAGTAACAGTAATCTAGTCTAGGCAATATCGTTACACTATTGAAGATAGCACACGTTCATTTTGTATAACATTACATTAGTCTTCGCAATGGCATAATGGTAGTCTGAGTAATCACATTACTTTATGCAGGATAATAGCACTGGTGTGAGTGATGTCATTACGCTACCCTAGGCAATAGCTTTTCACTTGTCTGGACAAAAGCATTACTTTAATCTGGGGGTAATGATACTGTTTGGTCTGGTTAACAGCACTGCACTGTGCGTGGTAATAGCATTACTCAAGTCAAAACCATTATACTTGATGAGCCAAAAGCATTATAATTTTCTGGATAATAGCATAATGCTAGTACATGTACTAGGAAGATGAGTACACTGGTCTGGATGGTAGCATAACAGTAGTGTGGACAATAGTATCCCAGTAGTCTATGTTATACGCCAGTCTGGATAGTACGAAAACACTATCCGTGGAATATCATCACAGTAGTCTTAGTAATAGCATCACAGTAATTAAGGTAATAGCAATATACTAGTACTGGGAATAGCATTATATTACACTGAGTAATGGCATTCCACTAGACTGGATAATAGCATTGTATTAAGTTACACTACATTACTTTGGTCTGACAATGTCATTGTAGTGGTCTCGGTAATGTTAAAGCACTATTCTTGGTAATGCTGTCATTTTAATCTGCGCAATAGAACTACACTGATCTCCAAATAGCATGAAACTAGTCTGGCCAATAATGTTATACTAGGCTGGATAATAACAAAAGCTCAACTGCCCCAGCGCGACTACATTAATCTGGGTAATAGGTTTACTGTAGTATAGGTAATGTATATTAGTCTGCATAATTGTATTACTTTAGTCTGGATAATAGCATTATACTGGTCTCAATTTTGGCGTACATTAGTCTAGGTCACAGGGTGAAAATAAGCTGGATAACGGTATTGTATTATTCTAGGTAATAACACTTCTTTAGGTTGTATACGAACATTATATTCGTTTGCATTACAACATTATTTCATGCTACCTATAGCATTACAGTAGGGTTGGTAATGGCACTACAGTAGATTAGGCAAAAGCATGGATGTCAGTATGCAATGGCAAAGACGAGTTTGAGCAGAAACTTTCACAAAGTCTGTGCAATTCTGTTGACATCCGTCCGTTATCTGTTTTCCTATTATAAAAAACTATTTTCCCAGTTAATTCTGTTTCCTGTCTCTGTCTGTTTTCCTGCCTTAATCTGTGTTCCTGCCTCATCTTTCTGTTCATTTTTTGTCTTAGGGGCTCAAAACATGAAATAGAAATCGAATTTACCCATGATGCAAATCGTCCAGGTACTATAATGTGTGATTTAGAAGAGACCGTAGCGAATTTTGGGTGAGAGTATTTGTGTGATCATAGCATTTGCGCAGTCGTGTTCTTGTGATTTTTTTTTTCTTTTGCTTGATGCTAGAGCACGTGAAGGTCGACCGTTTAACGGCTGGAATGGATGGAACTGATTCGTTAGCCTGTTGTATTTGATCTGTACATAGTGACTGATGAGTGGTGGTAGGTTTCGATGGAGTCTCTCTTCTCACGCTGATACTGCATGGAGTTGTTTGTCATATATTTCCACGTGTGTACTCATGTACCATTTTTTTTTTATTCAAAGTGAAGTTCTGCATTATTACTGTAATGTCATTACGGGCAGCACGGCTGCTTTGCCAACAGTCGTTTTGTCAACCACGCGGATGTCATAGGCTCATAGTCGCCATGCTGTCAGTTCGTCAGTTAATCAAACAGACGTCACTATCATCTGAATAGCTGCCCAGCGATCTATGATTCAAACGACTGACCTACCGTCACTATAGTCTGCATAACCGACCTGCAATCAAACATTCCATCAACCAACCAAACCAAACGTCACTATAGTCTGTATAGCCAGCTTGCAATCAATCATTCTGTCAATCAGCCAAACGTCATTACTGTCTGCACTACCGACGTGCAATCAATGATTCTATCAATTAGCCAAACGTCCTCATAGCTACCTTATCCGCCTCGCCTTCAGTCCTTTTATTTATCAGCAAGTCGTCATGACTGTGTCCTTAGCAGATTTGCCATGAATCGTTTTGTAACATTGACGTCACTATTGCCGATAAATAATAATAATGATGCTATTGGTAATAATAATAATAATAATATTAATAATAGCAACATTACATTTATAAAGCGCCTTGCCAAAGGTTCTAGGCGCTGACAATCCACATTCACGTGTACGCAACGGACTGCCAACCTAAGTAGTGCCGACTGAAGAGCTGCCTGCTTGCACTTCATTCAGTCATTCCCCGCGTCGTCCGGTCAATATTGTTCGCTGAGTTTCCTTACTTCCTTCATTCTTTCAATTTCTCACGCAGGGTGTATGCTGTGTGTAACGTGTCATCACACCAACGGCCAAATGACCTTCTCTTCTGAAGGTTGGTGATGGGATTTTACATGTGTACAAGATGTTATGCGAGCCACCTTGGCGTTAATATCAGTTAAAACACGTCAGTAATGTCGGCATAACCCCCAGGTCGTCAGTCAACCCAGCGTCTCAGTTGTCTTCATAGCCTCAGTGTCACCAGTCAGCTAGACGTCACTATTGTGGGTGTGGCCCTATAGTCGTCAATCAACACTATGTCACTATGGTCTGCATAGCCATCGTGTAATCAACTAACACACATCAGTGTTGTCAGTAGCCCCGGTGTCCACAGTCAGCTCTACGTCTTTACGGTCCGCAGAATCCCGGTGCTTTCCTTCAGAGACGTGCACATTGAAAGAAAAGAGGAGGGGTTGAATCAGACGACACAGAGCCAGAACCTAGCAGAAAGGGAAATAACACTGTCCGGTAAATTGTGAATGAACACAGACTATTTTTACAAAATGAGGAAAAGCGCCATTTGTGAATCAGTGGATGAAAACAGTGTTCTCACCAGAAAAAAAGGGGGATAACGCCGTGTGTAAATCAGTGAATGGAAAAAAAGTGTTCTCACAGCCATGTGTAAATCAGTGAAAGAAAAAAAGTGTTCTCACAGAAAAAAAGGGGGACAATGCCTTCCGTAAATGAACAAAGACGAAACGTAAAAATTAAAGAACACCAGTCTTGATATCCTAAATACAAAACAACAGCACCATGCTGACATTATCCATAGAACACGTGCCTGCCGTCGTGGCAAGATGACCTAGACATATGTGCCACTAATTGCTCAGGCATTCTACCCAGCTGGTAGGACAGGGAAAGGCCTCGGCTTTCACTCCAGTCTCGCGGATCACACAGCAGCGGTGCGAACTGGCCCGCAGGCAGTGGTCTCCCCAGGGCCCAGTGTATGGTCGTCAGGGGACACAGCAGCTCGCACCTCACACAGGGTTTGGAACACGTGGGGATGAAGATGCTGGAGGAGAGATTCGTAGAGGGACAGAGTTTCCTCCCTCCACTTCATCCTCTGCGAGAAAAGGACAGATAGGGAGACAATCTGGTGTTCGTGTTGCGCTGTTTGGATTGTTTTGTCTTTGGAGTGGACACACAGAACACACTGCATCATGAAGATCCCCGTTTTTGTCAGTTAAGTGTTACAGACTTTCATGCCAGTCTAGTAGTTTGTGGCCAAGTGGACAATGACAGTCTTTGGAGAATAATGGAGAACCACGCCAGAAGGAAAGAAGGTGGCATTTGATTTGAAATTAAAATTAAATAAACAACAACAAAAATGTTTTCGTTGCGAGTAAAGAGCTTAAAATGTAAGGCACTCAAGGCTAAGCTCAGAAAGGGTCCACTCTCGATAATTGCTTTCCGGAAAAAAAAAAAGTCACATGCAGGGAAGAATTCGTTAAAAACAACTGTCATTCAACAACCACACAAATACCAGGGAACAACAAACCTAACACCTGAACCAGCATAGCCCATTAAGTAAGAGCACATGCAGTTTATTCACAACACCTAACTACAAGTCTCAGCACAGCAACATTTCTTTTCTTTTTCTTCCATCTGTTTTTCGAAGGCCATACAGCACACGGCACGCATAACTAGAGGTTGCGACGTTGAAACTTATCTGCGAAGGAAGTCCTTTTTTTTGTCAGGAGTGAATTTATCGCTGAGGTTTACTGTACTATATTTCCACACGCCTGGAGACATTCCACGAAGCACCACATCCGTTTATAGCACCTCATAATGGGGAAGGTGAGGATGAGGGACGGTAGGACGGGGATAGTTGGTGGTTCACATAATCCCGACGTCTGGAGGGGTAGGAATAGGGAAATGAGAGGATGGGGGGAGTGAGGGGGGGGGGGGGGGGGGGGGGGGAGTAGACGCTCTTTCTCCCAAACTTTTCGTCTGGAAGAGGGGGGAACGAACAGAGACTGAAAGGGTATACACCCGCTCTTCCGCCCCGGCCATCCCCCCGCCTTCCCCCACCTTCAACAGTCTCTCTAAAATATGGAAAGACTCGAATGTGGGGAATGCATTCTAAGCAAGAGAATTATGGTGACAGAGAATCTATGTAAGGTTTGTGGCTAGAATTATCATTATTGTAATTACTGTATTATGCTAAAGTCACTCGGAGACTGAAACATACTGCAGCATTACTAGAACAAACCAAAACAAAAATGAAGACATGAAAAAGCTGTATATGAACGCTTATTCAATACACAATACGAAAGCGACATGTCATTTTTCAACAAATATGTCTTCTTCAGCCGTTATCAATAACAGACGTAAACACTGCACAAAACACTCCCCAGATCGCAGTCAGCAGGAAACATTCAGAATTTCATGTGTATTTTGGCAAATTTTGATAGTGAAAAATATGCACATAACGAAGCAAAAGGTTAGCTGTTTAGATGCCAGTTGACGATCCAGCTCCCTCCCCGAAGTTCAACATTTTTCTTGGATTTTTCAATTCGCAAATGGCCGTCAAGTGAAACCTCTCGCCGAATCTCGCGAACCGGTCGCGATGCCAGTGTGCTCAAAATGGCCCAAGTCAAGCATGGACACACTCCAAGCCCAAGGGACACCACTATCATCTGAAGTTCGTGCCGAAATGCTGAGAAAATCTTCACAGCACGCACTGCCTCTCAGCTCGTCACGCGCTGGCCAGCTCCTAATGGATTAGTTCCGACCAGTTCGGACATTTCTGTGTTAATTTCTTTTTTTAACAGAAATGGGTTTAACGATCATGAATACTAATCATGAATGATACACACACACACACACACACACTCACACACACACACACACACACATATATATATATATATATATATGTGTGTGTGTGTGTGTGTGTGTGTGTGAGTGTGTGTGTGTGTGTGGTTCAAAGATTCAGTTCTGCCGCGGGGCAGGGCACCACACACCACAGCAAGGAGCAGAACGAAACGTTGCGCACAAGACAACACAGATAATAAAACGATTCATATGTTCCACCAGTTCCTCCACCCAGAGCTTTATTACACGAGCTTTCGCCTTCTGGCTTGATCACTGAATTACATCACCCTGTTGTTCAGGTATCCTAAGAAACAGAAGAATGGCATTTCGTTCTCATGATGATCACTCACAAATATTATATATATATATATTATATTATATTATATTATATTATATTATATTATATTATGTTATATTATATTATATTATATTATTTATATTATGGTCTTTCAAAAGTCTTTCATTTTTGAATTTATATAGAAAGCTCTATAACAATGATTACAGAAAAATGTTTGTGACTGCTGAAAACGAACAACATAAAAATTCTGATGGCATGGCGTCACATGTAGACATTTGATATCAAAAGCATGGGTGGGGGAAATCTAACCATTCTGATCTTCAGATTTGTTCTGTCAGCATTTTCTTAGTTGATTTGTGTCCAGATAAAAGGTTTTGCCGTCATGGGTCCTACAAGTGACAGCCTTGTACACTTTTTTTGAAATTTCATATGGTAGACGATAACTTTGCACGTATAAATTATATGAGCTTAACTAATTTTTTTATCAGTAACTGTGGAATGTGCTGAAATTTCATGAGATACAACAATAGAAAAGAGGACGAACATTATGACAGTGGGGATAAGGGAGGGAAACTCTGATAAACAATGTGTCCTTAACAATAGTAAATTCACACACACACACACACACACACACACACACACACACACACACACACACACACACACACACACACACACACACACACAAACACAGGTAGTTAGAACTGACTTGCTGTGTTCGATTTAGAACTGGTGTATAGTGTGACTGTGTGTGTGTGTTGTAGGGACATTCTGGGCCATATAGAGTTAGAATTGCCCATCACACAAGTTGTACAGGTGACCTTTCTTCACTCATACGTTGGTGTCTGCCCGTTGTGTGTGCTGCTGTGGTCACATGGCATGGCTTGTAGTGTATTAGTGTGCACGTGGCTGGATGGAAGGGGGGGGGGGGGGCAGACAAAGACTTACTTGAAGTGTTGTGTGTCGTGTTTGCTGCATACACGCTTGCTTTTCAATGTAATGTTTATACACGTGAAATACACAAACCATTTTACGTGTTTGCTTTTGTGTGTATCTGCAAATGAAATTGTCTTGAGTTCTTTTATTTTCACAGTAAAACACAAGGAAATGCAGTGTTTAATTACATGATAATTATTTAATGTTTTACAATTGTGTGTGCGGTTTTCTTTTGCCCTATTGTTGTTGATACTAGTTCTAAATGCTGACAAAGCTTTGTGATGATAAGGGAGCCTGTCATTTGTTAAAAGGGAAAAAAAAAAAAAAGTGAAGAAGTGTTTGAAATATTGAGCAAAGTGTGCAGATGCTCTGAATACTGACATGTAAGATTTGAACACAATATGTATTGAAAGAAAAGAAGGGATGTTCTGATTATTGAGGTATAAGCTTTGAACATATCGTGTAAAGACAATATCGTTCTGAATATTAACATATAACCGTAGATTATATTCTAAAGAAGGTTTTCCGAATATTGACACATATGTTCTGGTCGTGTTATGAATATAAAAAGATATTTTGAATAGGCATCGCTCACTTCATTCACAAACAGTTCTGAATGTAAGAATATGTGATATGTTCATATGATGTTTTATGAGATGTTTTGGTTGTTTATATAGAGGTATGATGATGTTTCATATAAAAAAGATATTTTGAATATTGACAGGCAGGTACTGGTCAGACCATATAAGAGGGATATTCCTGAGCTTGACATGTATGCTCAATCATATTTTGTGATTTTTATGGATTTACACATATACTTTTGTTACAGTATGCATAAAAGAATACTTGAATATTGATACAGATCTCCCGTCAGATTTATGTATAACAAGATTGTTTTGAAAGTTGACAAATTGGTTTGATTATAGTGTGTGTAAGATGGAGATCTGAATGTTGACTGCGAGCTTCTGATCAAATGATGTGTCTAGTGAGGTTGCAGACCCGTGCTCGGTTTTGCTTTTCACGTCAAGTTATTCAGTTGCACTCACAGACACACAGACACAGACACAGACACAGACAGACAGACAGACAGACACACACACACACACACACACACACACACACACACACACACACACACACGCACGCACGCACTCCTACACACACACACACACACACACACACACACGCGCGCGCGCGCGCGCGCGCGCGCGCGCGCACGCACAACACACACACACACACACACACACACACACACACACACACACACACACACACACACACACACACGCACGCACGCACGCACGCACGCATACACGCACAGAAGACGTATGCTCAATGTGTGGACTCAACGCAGTTCCGTCTGATATCGGTAACAAAGCTGCCCTGGTTTTCAGCGCAGACCGTCCTTCATCATGGAGCCAAAACATGTGTGCCCTTTACATTTTGTAGATCTCTACGTGATTGCATACGTTGATTTCTTTCCTTCTTCTTCTTTTGTTTTGTTTTGTTTTTGTTATTTGTTTGGCCTTTATAAATATGGTTTTTACCGCTGAAAACATTCAGTGTGCTGTACCTGCATGCTCAATATAATTCTTATCGAGATATATATGGTTATGAAAACAAACACACACACGTATACATGAATGAATATTTGATCACCTGTGATTTTACTTTGAAAAAGCACATCTAAGTCACCAAATTTCAACCCGGTGATTAAGAATTATTTGATGTCGGACGTACAACATTTACGAAAATGGCCCCAGTTTTTTTTAACACTATTTGTGTTGATATTTTTTTCTACGTTCCCTACAGGAGATACAGACTAACAATCAGCTTATGCATTCCATCTGATATTCCACAAAAATACCCCAGCAAACAACCAGTCAGTGTAGGGAAAATTTCCTATCAAATAACCAGTTTATGTTTCTAAACTCTCATCCTCAAAGAAACATTTGATCAGTATCACAATCCAATCAGATAATCAGATCATTTACTCATTTGTTATACTGTTTTATCAGCTAACCAGTTGAAGTGTGTGTAATACCTCCGTTTAAAAGACAAAACGAAATAGACATAAGTCCGCTGCAAAGACCAAGAGACGGGTAATTTTGTTCAACAGTCTACACCACAATCCGCTGCAAGGACCGAGACAGATAATTTCTACTGTCTATTCGGCAGTCCGCTTCAAAAACCGAAAGCCAGTCGCTTAAGTTCAATTAAAAACTATCAATTCCTACACAGACCGGCATGATTATGATAAAAATTGATTGAAAGTGAAGGAATTTGAAAATGAAGTGTACTCTCCATTTGAAATACAAGTACCAATGAAAATCCCTGGCCAATTAAAAACATGTATTCATAACGCATTCATATACATTAAAAACAGTGTTAATTAATATCTTAAAATGAAATCAACATGATCTCTGTGTGTCTTTTTATATAGGAAGACTGACATTCTTTTTGTGTGTGTATGTATTTTTATTTTGACATTGTTGTTGTTGCTCCATTTTTTCTGTTTGTTTTTCCATTCTTCTGTCCCCGATTTCTGTGAAGCATTAACTGTTTTTTTTTTTCATTCAAGAAAAGAAAAGACCGAAAGCCCCGTTCTTTGATTCTGCAGTCCACTCCACAGACAACTACAAAGACAGAGAGTGAAATCATTGTATTTAACTATTCCACGTTCGGAGTCTCTCTGCTCGGTCAGTTCCATGTTTAGAAATGAAGTCAGGTGTTCTCAGTCAGTACGATGGAGCCTTGCAGTGGGTGGGGAGTAAAGAAGGTACCGACGGTGCCCTGTGTGTTCTGCTGTTATGTCCATGTGGCATCCACATCCCACCCCCTTCCCCCTACCCACTCTTAATCTCCTCCAGCGTTACCCCCTCCGTTCGCCCGCATCAGTACACCGACACCTCACCATCCCAGTCACCTTCACCCCCCACCCTTCCGTGACTGCCCCTATGTGTCTTGCTGCCTCGTCACCTTGGCTGTTCTCAGTGCGTGGATGAAGAGATGGAACCGCTGAGTGGTGCCCCTTCCTGCCATCATGTTGACATTGGTCTGTGGTGCCCCTTCCTGCCATCATGTCGACGTTGGTCTGTGGTCTGTGGTGCCCCTTCCTGCCATCATGTTGACATTGGTCTGTGGTCTGTGGTGCCCCTTCCTGCCATCATGTCGACGTTGGTCTGTGGTCTGTGGTGCCCCTTCCTGCCATCAAGTCGACGTTGGTCTGTGGGTCTGTGGTGCCCCTTCCTGCCATCATGTCGACGTTGGTCTGTGGTCTGTGGTGCCCCTTCCTGCCATTATGTCGACGTTGGTCTGTGTGGTCTGTGGTGCCCCTTCCTGCCATCATGTTGACACTGGTCTGTGGTGCCCCTTCCTGCCATCATGTCGACGTTGGTCTGTGGTCTGTGGTGCCCCTTCCTGCCATCATGTTGACACTGGTCTGTGGTCTGTGGTGCCCCTTCCTGCCATCATGTCGACGTTGGGTCTGTGGTCTGTGGTGCCCCTTCCTGCCATCATGTTGACACTGGTCTGTGGTGCCCCTTCCTGCCATCATGTCGACGTTGGTCTGTGGTCTGTGGTGCCCCTTCCTGCCATCATGTTGACACTGGTCTGTGGTCTGTGGTGCCCCTTCCTGCCATCATGTTGACACTGGTCTGTGATGCCCCTTCCTGCCATCATGATGACACTGGTCTGTGGTCTGTGGTGCCCCTTTCTGCCATCATGTTGACATTGGTCTGTGGTCTGTGGTGCCCCTTCCTGCCATCGTGTGTTGACATTGGTCTGTGGTCTGTGGTGCCCCTTCCTGCCATCATGTTGACAACTGGTCTGTGGTGCCCCTTCCTGCCATCGTGTTGACATTGGTCTGTGGTGCACCTTCCTGCCATCGTGTTGACATTGGTCTGTGGTGCCACTTCCTGCCATCATGTTGACATTGGTCTGTGGTGCCTCTTCCTGCCATCATGTTGACACTGGTCTGTGGTGCCCCTTCCTGCCATCATGTTGACACTGGTCTGTGGTGCTCCCTCCTGTCATCATGTTGACAGTGGTCTGTGGTGCCCCTTCCTGCCATCGTGTTGACATTGGTCTGTGGTCTGTGGTGCCCCTTCCTGCTATCATGTTGACACTGGTCTGTTGTGCCCCTT
This sequence comes from Conus betulinus, assembly GCA_016801955.1. Classification (NCBI taxonomy): domain Eukaryota; kingdom Metazoa; phylum Mollusca; class Gastropoda; order Neogastropoda; family Conidae; genus Conus; species Conus betulinus. Next base: position 55,470 of record JADBJO010010900.1, read on the forward strand.
CCTGTCATGTTGACACTGGTCTGTGGTGCCCCTTCCTGTCATCATGTTGACACTGGTATGTGATGCCCCTTCCTGTCATCATGTTGACATTGGTCTGTGGAGCCCCTTCCTGCCATCGTGTTGACATTGGTCTGAAGTCTGTGGTGCCCTTTCCTGCCATCATGTTGACATTGGTCTGTGGTCTGTGGTGCCCCTTCCTGCCATCATGTTGACACTGGTCTGTGGTCTGTTGTTCCCCTTCCTGCCATTAGGTTGGCACTGGTCTGTGGTGCCCCTTCCTGCCATTATGTTCACATTGGTCTGTGGTGCCCCTTCCTGCCATTATGTTGACATTGGTCTGTGGTCTGTGGTGCCCCTTCCTTTCCATCAGTTTGGCACTGGTCTGTGGTGCCCCTTCCTACCATTATGTTGACACCACTGGTTTGTGGTCTATGGTGCCCCTTCCTGCCATCATGTCGACACTGGTCTGTGGTGGTCTGTGGTGCCCCTTCCTGTCATCATCTTGACATTGGTCTGTGGTGCCCCTTCCTGCCATCATGTCGTTGTTGGTCTGTGGTCTGTGGTGCCCCTTCCTGCCATCATGTTGACAACTGGTCTGTGGTGCCCCTTCCTGTCATCATGTTGACATTGGTCTGTGGTGCCCCTTCCTGCCATCATGATGACACTGGTCTGTGGTGCCCCTTCCTGTCATCATGTTGACATTGGTCTGTGGTCTGTGGTGCCCCTTCCTGCCATCGTGTTGACATTGGTCTGTGGTCTGTGGTGCCCCTTCCTGCCATTATGTTGACATTGGTCTGTGGTGCCCCTTCCTGCCATCGTGTTGACATTGGTGTGTGGTCTGTGGTGCCCCATCCTGCCATCATGTTGACATTGGTCTGTGGTGCCCCTTCCTACCATCATGTTGACACTGGTCTGTGGTGCCCTCCTTCCTGTCATCATGTTGACATTGGTCTGTGGTGCCCCTTCCTGCCATCATGTCGACGTTGGTCTGTGGTCTGTGGTGCCCCTTCCTGCCATCATGTTGACACTGGTCTGTGGTGCCCCTTCCTGTCATGTTGACTATGGTCTGTGGTGCCCCTTCCTTCCATCATGATGACACTGGTCTGTGGTGCCCCTTCCTGTCATCGTGTTGACATTGGTCTGTGGTCTGTGGTGCCCCTTCCTGCCATCGTGTTGACATTGGTCTGTGGTCTGTGGTGCCCCTTCCTGCCATTATGTTGACATTGGTCTGTGGTGCCCCTTCCTGGCATCGTGTTGACATTGGTCTGTGGTCTGTGGTGCCCCTTCCTGCCATCGTGCTGACATTGGTCTGTGGTCTGTGGTGCCCCTTCCTGCCATCGTGCTGACATTGGTCTGTGTGATGTTGACGCCACGATGGATGTTTTCACTTAGAATTAATTTCCCTTTCGTCCCCTTTTGGATTGGTATTTATACTGATTTGTCAAGCCTTCTCGTAATCGGTAATCATTGTTCCACCATCATTATACATGTGTAAAGGTAAGCGAGATGACTTATCATACGATGTTGTATCCCACCTTCATGTAAGCACAATACTGTAGGGCTACTTATTATGCCGCTTTGAATCACACTTTCAGGTAAACTTTGTAGGGAGAAAGTATAGGGAGAGTTGACAGCAGAAGGTCTTCAGAGAGGAGAATCACCCTTCAGACAAATGTTTCAGACCTGAACTCCGTCAACTGTCCCTCTGCAGTCAACGTGATAGTGCCATCATCAGCTGCAGCTTCAGCTTCAGTTTCATCAAGGAGGGGTCATCGCGTGCGGACTAGTCCATATACGCTACACCATAATTATGTTTTGAGGTTCGAGGGCCACGCTGCGCTCGATTTAAAGTTGATGGATAAATGAATGAATGGCAAGGATGAGAGAATTGAAGGAGACGGGCTTGTGGCTACGACTTACCACCTGTCTGATCTACGCTTTAGCCCAACCTGCTGGTTAGACCTTGGGTACCTCCCCAAGATTGGCTGCGCCATTACTATCATTGTAGGGTGTGTGTGGGGAGTGTACACACACACACGTGTGTGTGTGTGTGTGTGTGTGTGTGTGTGTGTGTGTGTGTGTGTGTGTGATGAACGATGGGTTGGAAAGGAAATGGTGCCGCAGGAAGCGTCCAGGGTCGTCAGTTCACGTGCACTGTCGCTCCACGAGCTGTTGTTTCCCCCAACGCCCGAGCGCGCGCGCGCGCGCGCGCGCACACACACACACACACACACACACACACACACACACACACACACACACACACACACACACATGCACACACTCACGCACGCACGCACGTGCGCACACACACACACACACACACACACACACATACGCGCATGCACGCGCGCGCTGACGCACGCTTGCACGTACACACGCACACGCTCGCACACTCGCATTACTACCTTGCTCAAGTCTTGTTGAGTGTGTAATATTCACGAGTGTTTAGATGTTTTCTACTTTTTTGTTTTGTTTTTGAGATTACTGTCAGTATCTGAATATAGGTAGTACCTTTTACTGTGAGTTTTAATGTCTTATTTCTGTATGCTTACTTCGTAATGCTAGATTATATATTAAGTGTATTGAAATGTCTTGATCAGAAACCTTAATTCTTGGTGTCTGATCATTTATTGAGAGTCATAAACCCGTATCTTTATTGTTTAATGAAGAGTATGATGATATATCTTATCCTTGTGTGTTTCATTCTTAATGTTTAATCATTCATTGACTGTACTGTTCTGACTTATCACTGTATGTTTACTTCTTGATGTTCACTGATTAATTGATAGTTTTGATCTGCTACACTCTAATATATTAACTTCTTAATGTTTGATCATTTGTTTTAATGCCTTGATCTGTCTCAGTCCTGTATGGCTACTTCTTGTATGTTAATTTATTGGCCGCATTGGACCGTATTTCTGTGTGTTTATTTCTCCTTGTTTAATCATTCTATCGAGAGTGATTATTTGTGTGATTCCGGTTTGTTTTCACCTGACGTTCTGAAAATTTTCCCCCACGTGTTTTTCAAACACAGTTGTCGTGTTCCTTTGCCTGTACCTGTTTGACTTCGATGCTGGTTTTATGCTGTCAGAACTACAGCTGCAGCTCCGGCTGTTAACATTTCTGCTACCGCAGCCCCGTGTTTCTTTTCCGCTTTGGTTTTATTCTCGTTCTGCTGTAGACCAGCGCTTCTTTCAATTCTTTCACAATGCTGTATTGAAAAGCTGCACCATTGTGCTTCAGTATGATTCAGTTTGTGTTCAACAATCGTTATGATTATAATATACATTTTCTTAAACAGAACTTCACAATGGAACGCACATGCGCACAGTCACACGCACGCATGCACGCACGCACGCACACACACACACACACACACACACACACACACATACACACACACACACACGCGCGCGCGCGCGCGCATGCACACACACACACACGTTTTGTCAAGTAAACATTTGACGCTGTTTCTACGGGTGTTATGCCATTGAGCGGTGCTGTCAGTGTTGAAGTGAATATGTCATGCTCTCGCCCGTCACTGGCTGAAAGTAAAATATTTCCCGTATACAAATCAATCCATTATCAGTGATAGGCTTTTTGTGTGGCGAATCTATGATGAGTAATTGGATCTTTTTTGTTTGTACCAAATTCATATGGGCTTATACAGTGAAGTCGAATATCTCACAGATTATTTGCAGATGAAAAATCACGTTGTAACCGAACCATTCTCTAATTCATTGAAACTGAAAAAATTGGATAGACCGTAGTTTCACCCTCAGTTAGGCTATACTATTTTTATGTCCTAGACACACACACTTCAGAAACTGAGTTCGTGGATGTTCAAGAACGAGTGTATATAAGCCTAGATCCCACAGCACTGGTCAAGCAGGTGCACGTATTAAGATATATATTGGGTGCACGCACTCCTGTAGGCACAACCGAGGGTCAGTAAGCGTGAGTCTAACCGTCTGTTGCCATGAACACATGGGTTTTTGAGCTCTTTTAACTTCCTATTTGCCTTAAAAGGTATTTCCTGACCTACGAATCGATTTCTGACTATCTGAACAACTAAATGCAGCGTCTGACTGCTTGTACCGCTTAAGGTAAAGGTCTTTTCCCATCCAGTACTGCAGATCTGATTACTCGGTATTGTTTTATATGAAGCTTCTTCGGATCGTTAAAATGCTTGAATAGCATCCAGTGAACATATACTCACACGCACGCACATAAGCGCGCACACGAACACACATGCAAAGCACACACACACACACACACACACACACACACACACACACACACACACACACACACACACACACACACGCACACACACACACACACACACACAAACACACACGTATGCACGCAGGCACGCGCGCTCGCGCGCGCGCAGAGAGAGAGAGAGAGAGAGAGAGAGAGAGAGAGAGAGAGAGTTCTTTGCTTCTAGGAGAGGGGTGGGCGGGAAGGCAGTCTTTGCCTCAAAGAGAGAGAGAGAGAGAGAGAGACTTTGGAGAGAGAGAGAGAG
>JADBJO010010900.1:62500-68784 GCA_016801955.1 Conus betulinus
GTATTTGAGTCTTAGACATAATGAGGGAGGAGGGGGTATGATGTCTCTGTGATCTGTCGCATTTATGAGGGAGGATGGTATGAAGTCTGTGTGTTCTGTGTGTTGGATATAATGAGGGAGGAGGGTATGATGTCTGTGTGCTCTGTGTGTGGGGCCCACCGGACACAGACATCTGTGATACCTCGGGTGGAGGACCTTGACCCTGACGTGCTGTCCACCCTCAACTCTCTGCAGTGCTTCAAGGACAAGGACAAGCTCATCTCCGATCTCCTCAGTGTCAGGTGAGTCTCTGCCACCAGAGAGAGAGAGAGAGTATGTGAGAGAGAGAATGTGTGTGTGTGTGTGTGTGTGTGTGTGTGTGTGTGTGAGAGAGAGAGAGAGAGAGAGAAAGAGAGAGAGAGAGCGTGTGTGTGAGAGAGAATGTGTGTGTGTGTGTGTGTGTGTGTGTGTGTGTGTGTGTGTGTGTGAAGGGGTGAGAGAAGAAGAGGGAGAGAGAGAAGAGTGGCCGGGGAAGGCGGGGGGAGGTGAGGAGAGTGGGTGGAATAAGCAGAGAGTTCTTTGCCCCTGGCCGGCTCCTACCCAGAGCGGAGTTTGCCAAGGACTCAATAGGGAAGCCTGGCACCATAGTGGAGTTTCATACAGTTAATGGATGCGTCTCTCTGAGAGTGCCGCTCAAATTTCCTGACCAACACGGAGATGGCTGGAAAGATGAAACAGCAAAAGAAAGGGGGAAAGAGCAAGAACAGAGAGAGAGAGAGAGAGAGAGAGAGAGAGAGGAGGAGAGAGAGAGAGAGAGAGGCGGAGGGAGAGAGAGAGAGAGAGAGAGGATACAATCTAATTCAGACACAGTGTATGCGCGCGTGTGTGTACAATACAGAAAACAGAGAGAGCAAGAGGGGAACATGAGAGAGAGAGAGAGAGAGAGAGGTGGGGGAGGCTGCTGCTATACCTGGACAGACAGAGAGAGAGAGAGAGAGAGAGAGAGAGAGTGGGTGGGGTGTTGCTGCTGCTATACCAGGAGAGAGAGAGAGAGAGGTGGGTGGGGTGTGGCTGCTGCTATACCAGGAGAGAGAGAGAGAGAGAGAGAGAGAGAGAGAGAGAGAGGCTTAAGTGATGGACACAGGCGGGTCAACAGACAAAGGGATGAATGGAGGGTACTGCTGCTTTAACTGTTTGCTTTGCTAGACACAGCGGACGTTTACAACGTCCTTGTGCTATGGGAAAAACGTGCGCGTGAATGAACTGAATTCAACAGGAAAAAAAACAGGGGAGGTACTTTGCTTGTACAACTCAACATTTACGGTCTGTTCACTGTGGCTAAATCTAAACGGAGTGAGCGAGGTTGTCGAGAATCGCAGAAAACCGGTGTCGTGGTGCCTTTGGTTCGCTGATGTAACTCACAGTGCGCCAGTCAAACCAGGTTTGTTCCATTAAACCAGCGAGTGCGATGTGTCCACGCACGTGCAATGAATGGGGAGGCGGGTGTGGAGGGCCAGTAAAGGGTGTGGTGGATTGAGGGGTTGAGGGGAGTGTCTGGAGAGGATCCATAGTTCACAACAAGGCCGCCTTCCTGTTGTCACTAAGCGTCACAGCAACGACTTCCTGCGTTTGTTGTCATTGACATAATCTATAGCACATTTTTTTTTTAAATTTCCGTTTTGTTTCATGATTATACTTCAGATTTCCCATCACGTATCGGCGTAAATAGCTTTTGTTTGGTCAAACCCAAATGGCAAGTTCACCATCGACGTGTTTTCTCTAGTTTTGATTTAATTTTTTTTATCGTTGTTCGTGTTGTTGTTGTAACTGTTAGCATGGAGAGAAAGACACGCTGTGTAATACAGTGCTTTTGTATGGTTTCACTTGCATAATTCACCACGAATACAGAGTATTTCTTTACTACGGCATAATACTTTTATGTATGACCAATCTATATTAGGTAAGATACATTCACGTGTGACCAATTTATATTTTGGTAAGATAAATGTACATGTGACCGGTATATATTTGCCAGGATATATTAACATGTGGCTAATTTATATTTGGCAAGGAATGCTAATATGTGGCCAGTGTGTGTTTGGAAATATATATTTACAAATGGGCCAATCTCTGGCAAGAGATATTTACACATAGCGTGTCAATATTTGGCAAGATATATTTACAAATGGCCAATCTGTATTTGGCGAGATATATTTGCATGTGGCTTACCTAAATTAGGCAAGATAACTTTACATGCAGCCGATCTGTATTTGGCAAGATATATTTATATGTAGCCAATCTACATTTGGCAAGATATGTATTTACACATGACCAGTCTATCGTTGGCTAGAAATATTTATGTGTAGTCATTCTATATTTGGCAAGATACAATTACATGACTTTGTGGTCAATCAACATTTGACAAAATGTATTTCTTTTCTTGTGGCTAGTCTATATTTGGCAAGATTTATGTGCCCTTTTTTGCATTATATTTACTAACATGTTGATTTATGTTTTTCTCCGCTGCTCGACAGAAACGGCATAAACGACCTCATCTTGATAAAAATGCATGTATTTGTATTTTGATTTACCAAGATTCACTTCGTTTTCGAACATTAGGGAAAACGATCTTCTGTTTCAGACACAACACAGAGAAAGTGGTCTATTTTCTACTGCTGGACAGGAAACTCAGGAACCCGAGTGTGGAAGACGACACCGAAATCCGACAGCGGTCAGAATCAGGTAGAGCTAGACAGCGGGGATACACTCCTTGATTTGGGGATACACCACACGTGTACATTGTGAATGACGGCGCTGGCAGTCAGATAGACTGGACAGCGATGCCACTCCTTACCTTAGTAAGACACAACACATGCATACAGTGAAAGCGATCAGAGTCACGAAGACTAGGTTGAGCACAACGAGGACCACGCCTTTGGCTAGGGGATATACAACGGGGTCACATCTTTGGCTAAGGGATATACAACGGGGTCATACCTTTGCTAGGAGATATACAACGGGGTCACACCGTTGGGTAGGGGAATTACAACGGCGTCACACCTTTGGCTAGGGGATATACAATGGGGTCACACCTTTGGCTAGGGGATATACAACGGGGCCACACCTTTTGGCTAGGGGACATACAACAGGATCACACCATTGGCTGGGGGATATACCGCGGGGCACACCTTTGGCAGGGGATATACAACGGGGCCATACCTTTCGGCTAGGGGATATACAAGGCCACGCCTTTTTTGCCTAGGGGGATATACAACAAGGCCACACCTTTTGGCCAGTGGGATATACAACGGGGTCATACCTTCGGCTAGGGGATGTACAACGGGGTCACACGTTTGGCTAGCGGATATATACAACAGAGCCACACTTTGGCAAGGGGATATACAACGGGGTCACACCTTTAGCTGGGAGATATACAACGAGGTCACACCTTTGGCTGGGGGATATACAACGGGGCTCCACCTTTGGCTAGGGAATATGCACCAAAGTCACACGTTTTGGCGAGGGGGTATACAACAAGGCCACACCTTTTGTCTACTGAGAAATACAACAAGGCCACACCTTTTGGCTTGGGGATATACAACACGGCCACACTTTTGGCTAGGCGGATATACAACGGGGCCACACCTTTTGGCTATTGGACACACAACTATCTGTAGTGCATCCCAAAGCTGGAGTATAGCCCCATCGGATAGAAGGGGCAATCCTTTTCTTAAGGAGACACAAGGCATGCACTCTACCCAGTCTAACTGATTCAGACCGCAGTCATTCACTTTGTACGCGACTGGGTAGAGTGCATGCCGTGTGTCTCCATAAGAAAAGGAGTGCCCCTTCTATCCGATGGGGCTATACTCCGGCTTTGGGATACACAGGGGTAGTTGGGCTATTCCTTGGCTTTAGGATACGTAGGGATAGTGGGGTTGTACCTTGGCTTTGGGATACACAGGGAAAGTGGGGCCACTCCTTGGCTTTGAGGTACTCAAGGATACTGGGGATACTCCTTGGCTTTGGAATACACAGGGATAGTGGAACCACTCCTGGTTTGGGGATACACAGGGATAGTGGAACCAACTCTTGGTTTGGGGATACGCAGGGATAGTGGAACCACTCCTTGGTTTTGGAATACACAGGGATAGTGGGGCCACTCCTTGGTTTGGGGATACTCAGGGATAGTGGAACCACTCCTTGGTTTGGGAATACTCAGGGATAGTGGAACCACTCCTTGGTTTGGGAATACTCAGGGATAGTGGAACCACTCCTTGGCCTTGGGATACACAGGGATAGTGGGGCCACTCCTTGGCCTTGGGATACACAGGGATAATGGGGTCACTCCTTGGCCTGGGGATACACAGGGATAGTGGGGTCACTCCTTGGCCTGGGGATACACAGGGATAATGGGGTCACTCCTTGGCCTGGGGATACACAGGGATAGTGGACCATTCCTTGGCCTTGGGATACACAGGGATAGTGGGGCCACTCCTTGGCTTCTTGATACACAGGGATAATGGAGACATCCCTTGGCTTTGGAATATACAGGGATAGTGGAGGCATTCCTTGGCTTTAGGATACACAAGGATAGTGAGGCCATCCATATCTTTTGGATAGACAGGGATAGTGGAGCCACCCCCTGGCTTTGGGATACACAAGGATAGTGGGGCCATCCATATCTTTGGGATACACAGGGATAGCGGGGCCATTCCTCGGCGTTTGGATACGCAAGGCAGTGCACGTAGTAGGAGGAGATTTAAAACACGCGCGTAACATTCCCATGCTTATACATTAACATTGTATGCAATCACGCAAACGCACATACGTGATACACTCATATGCAGATGCGCGCGCACATGCATTAAGAGTTAACAGCATCACATGGTGCTTCTTTTTACATCGGTGTTATTCAAACATGAAGCAAATCCTAACCAGGTTTACCTCTCGTGTGTGTCAAGCTCTTGAATGTTGAAAATCTTGATGAATGTGATATTTTGCTTTAAGAGAAAAGTTTGCATGCTCTTGTGTCGAAATTCTTGATGAATATGATATTTGCTTTAAGAGCGAAGCTTGCATACTTTTATGAAAATCAATCCCAACAGTTGCTACACGGATTAATCAAAAACAAAAGGGAAACACGCAGACTATTTCATTGATGTTAGAATTGTCCCAAGAATCAACAGAAAAAAATGAAACCGACTAATGAGGAGCTAGCACCTGTAAAGGTGAGTTTCACATGCGAGTTCAAAGAGTGCACACACACACACGCACGCACGCACGCACGCACGCATGCACGCGCCCACGTATACACACACACACACACACACACACACACACACACACACACACACACACACACACACACACACGCGCGCGCGCGCGCGCGCGCGCGCGCGCGCGCGCGTTTTCTTCCTTTCTTTTTTCCCGGGGTGCATGACACTAGCATTCTTATTTCCCATGTTTTTGATGAAAATGACAATGGGTGTCCCAAGAATCACCAGCAATCCCTGTGTTTATCGGATCTGTTGTTTTGATGAGGAATTACAATGGGTGTCCCAAGAATCACCAACAATCCCTGTGTCTATCGGATCTGTTGTTTTGATGAGGAATGACAATGGGTGTCCCAAGAATCACCAGCAATCCCTGTGTTTATCGGGTCTGTTGTTTTGATGAGGAATTACAATGGGTGTCCCAAGAATGACCAGCAATCCCTGTGTTTATCGGGTCTGTTGTTTTGGTGAGGAATTAACAATGGATGTCCCGAGAAGAATCAGGAATTTGTCCGGCTGTTTGGAATGGACGATACAAAATCGGTCGAAACTGTTTCAGCCGACCCCCCGAGGAAGAGAGTGGACTCGGTGCAGTTCAACGGCCATGCCAGGTTGGTGGTTTGGTCCTCTGGTGTAGATAGTGCCCAGTACTGATATGCTGCCAGACAGTTATGGTGCTTATGCTGATCACCACTCTTATAATTACATTAACAATATTTCTGATGTTAATTGCTATATTGTTATTCCTCCATCTGATTACCACTCTAAGAATGACGTTAACAATAATTCTGATATTAATTCCGATTCTGATAATTACATTAACAATAATTCTGATATTAATTGCTAAGGCGGATGTCAACCATCGAAAAAGCATGTGTAAAGAAAGCTTTCTCTGTTCTCACAGCATGCACTCGAACTTTTTTTAAACGAATTATTGATTGATCGGATATAAGCGCAATCAAAATCGATAGTGTGTCACGTCAATGTATATCCTTTTTCGTAACATACCAAACACCTATCACATGTTGT
>JADBJO010010901.1:0-7500 GCA_016801955.1 Conus betulinus
TCTCGGCCTCTGCACCCACAAGTCAATCGGAGAGCCCGAGCTTACCACTCCAGAGAGGAACTCGCTACTCTATACCTGGCCTTCCGCCGCTAAACACGTCTTGAATACAGGTTCAAGACCAACGCTCTCACGTTAACTTTAGGCTCTACATACTCTCCCTTAATTAAAAATCATGCGACCCAACTCGCATGGCAGCCATGATGTACACTTGTTTACTTAGCTGACAAGGTGTCAACTCTGATGTGGCCCATAGTGGTCGGTGGTGCTATAAACCACATGATTGAGTGATTGTTTACTTGGTAGTGTTGTCAATAGTGGTCGATGGTGCTATAAACCACATGAATGATTCATATTATTTACTTGGTAGTGTTGTTGTCTATATGTATGGCCATTTTATGTATCTTTAACAGGCTGGATGCATCCATGGAATTTTCAATTCCAGAGGCGTGGGGTGTTGATGTGTTTGGGGGGCTTGAGAAGATTTTCTTTTTCAATTTCATGCAATTTTTTTTCTTGGGGATGCACCTTGCTCCAAGTATGTCTGCCTCTTTTGTGACATAGGTTTGATTGTTGTGTCTTCTTCCTCATTAATTGGCTGTGTTTGAAATTTTTTGTTCACTTTGGTCAGCTTTGACTGGCCGGTGAAATGTTTGACTTGCATGGATCTCCTTCATCAATGGAGGAATCATCCACCGGCTCCCAACTCTTGCACATATAGAATGTCTAGTTGTTCTTTTTCAAAATACCCTATTGACAAGGTCAAGGTCAGGAAGATAGTTTGGAGTGGGGGGGTGGGGTGGGATTGGGGGTATTTAGAGGGCCCTAAATACCATTTTGTTTGTTGTTGTTGTTTTTCCACAATAGTGGAACTGTTGGACTCAGCTCCAATTTGGTGTGTGGACACTTTGACTTATGAAGTTATGCTTATGGTCAAGGATATTGATGTGCATAATAGAAATAGGGCTTTGCGACTGCTTAGCAACACAGTTGGTTTTGTTGGTTCATTTGTTTTTGCTGGAAGTTGCTTCTTGTGATCGCCACTACGGTATTAATCACTTTATTAAATCACTTTCAAAATGAAAAAAGGCAGCGTTTGATATGGTTTGTTTCAGAATGCTTGTCTACAATTGTCTTTCTGCCTCTCCTGCAGTGGGGCACTGCGGAATGTGAAATTAAGGGCCCCTCCTGTTTCTGGAACCACAGGAACTATCACGTTCACTGTCGTTGGGTAGTTAGGGGTTCCTCTTTCCTGTCATGCTCTTTTTCTCTTCAAGATTTCTTATTTCTGCCTCTTGTGCTCTACATCCTGTCTTTTTTCAAATTTTTCTCCCAGTTCCCTGAAGATGGAGTATGGCTACCTTTAAGGTGAGATAAAAACAAAAACAAAACAGCCATACATACAAAAAACACCCCCAAGGCTAGGTAGGTGTGTTGTGTATTGACTTATAGTTGCATGCTTAGATTAGGGGTGACCGCAGGAGTTGATAGCCAGTGTGTAAGAAGAAGAAGTCTGTCTGCCTCCATCCAAATTCCTGTAGCACGCTTGAACTCCACTCAAACCCCACCCATCCCACCCCCCCCCCTCTCTCTCTCTCTCTCTCTCTCTCTCCTATGCCTGAACATGTGGGCATGTATGTGTGTGTGTCTGTCGTTCTGTCTGTCTGTCTGTGTTCTATATGTGAGTATGGCTTTCAAGAAGTGTATGTGTGTGTATCAGTCTCAGTCTGTTTGCATGCCAGTCGTGTCAAACTTCACACTTCAAGCTTGGTTGTGTGACATCACAGAAAAAAAAAACCAAACAAAAACCATGAAAACAAAACATTGCACTGAAACATATACAACCTGTTGAATAAGTTATAAAGTATACACACCTTAAACTAGAACAAGATGCAAGGCAAATAAACTTATTCCCAGTTGTACATATGTCGACTTCCCACTACAAAAAAAAAACATTAAAAAAAGCGGCGTCAAAGCGGTACATCAGCATCAAACCCTTGTTGTTTGCATCACTGGACGGGCGTTCTTACCACTGAACTTTGCACGCCAGGCTACCAGCAGCAGCATGTTGAATGTAACCATGTAACCAATATAATTTGAAAGTGCACTGCAGGGACGAAAGCCTTTTTTTTGCCATTTCCGCCCGAATTATTGCTAAATAGCTCAAAATAAGACACAGGTCATCATCCTTGACCCATAAGAAACATAAAATTACAAGTTTCAAGAAAGATTGACACTAGTTTTGTCTGGAGCACGTAAACATAATTTTCTGGACAGACTATACCAGACAGAGTACAGACAGACAGCATTTCCTCAGTCCGTTTTAAAGTACTCTCTGTTCTTAAGAATTGGAAGTATAAAATCGGAGAGCTCAGACCTCTGCCAAGGTAGCATTTTAAAGAAGGAGAAAAAATGTAATATATGTATTTGTATTACCTCCCACTTAGTTGACATTTGGTACCCTTAAGGTTGATATATGTATTTGTATTACTTCTCACTTAGGTTGACATTTGGTACCCTTAAGGTTGATATTCACTGTACATTAGAACTAAGGGGAATGTTTTAAGGTTTCCCTCTTTTTCTCTGTTTTATTCAAGCTGACAACAATACAGCTGAGCTATGCACAACTTCACGCTCCAAAAGCATGCTATCCACGAATGGGTTACGGCATTTCAAAATGGACTAGAGGTCTAAATGTGCCTTTTAGTTTTGATGCACACTGCTATGGAAAGAAAGTCTTAGTCACTCAACCAGTTGCTTGATTACTTTTACAGTGTTAAGCTCCTTTGGCTGGGCTCCCCTCACCCAACCTCCCTACTCATACAAAGCACACACATTTACACTTTAACAACCCTATCCCTAACTAACCTAACCCCACTCCTAACCCTATCTAACCCTAACCCTCACCCTAACCCTCCCTACTCATACAAAGCACACACATTTACACCTTTACAACCCTATCCCTAACCTAACCCTACTCTTAACCCTATCCAACCCTAACCCTACCCTAACCTTTACCCAACCTCCCTACTCATACAAAGCACACACATTTACACATATACAACTCTAACCCTAAACTAATCCTTCCCCTAACCCTACTCTAACCCTAACCCCCTTGGCAGAGGGTAAAATGTATCATATTTCCCTTTTACAGTGTTAACCTCCTTTGGTGGGCTCCCCTCACCCAACCACCCTACCTATACAAAGCACACACATTTACACTTTACAACCCTAACCCTACCCCAAACCTAAACCCAACCCTTATCTTAACCCTAAACCTAACTAACCTATATAAAGCACACACATTTACAACTTTACAACCCTAACCCTACCCCAACCCTAATCCTGACCCTAATCCTAATCCTAACCCTAACCTCCTTGGCAGAGGTTAAAAATATATTCCCTTTTACAGTGTTAACCTCCTTTGGCTGCATTCCCCTCACCCAACATCCCTTCCAATACAAAGCACACACATTCACACCTTTACCCTATCCCTAACATGAACCTACACTTAACCCTATCTAACCCTAACCCTGACCCTATCTTTCACCCAACCTCCCTACTCATACAAAGCACACATTTACACATTTACAACCCTAACCCTAACCTAACCTTATCTAATCTTACCCCCTAACCTTACCTAACCATAACCTCCTTGGCAGAGGTTAAAATATATATTTCCCTTTTACAGTGTTAACCTCTTTGGCTGGGCTCCGCTCACCCAACCACCCTATCTATACAAAGCACACACATTTACAACTTTACAACCCTAACCCTGACGCAACCCTAATCTTAATCCTTAACCCTAACCCTGACTCAACCCTAACCCATTATGAAAACCTATGCATCGTCTAAAAAAATTCTTCTCTCCCATCTCTTTCCCCCCCCCTTTCTTTCACACACACACACACACACACACACACACATATATATATATATATATATATATATATGTCTACCAAAGTGGTGAGACTTATACAATGTGAACACAAACACAATATATGTCTTTCTAAGTGGTAACTTATACAATGTCGCCTTAACACCTGTCAAATCTTAAGTCGCCCTAAGTCTGACCAAATATTTAAAATCCTTAAGGCGACCGGGCAAAAAAGCTATATCTGTTTTTACTAAAAACCAATTAATGTCCTTGTTAGCATAAGCATAGCAATGCTAAAGGATGGCAGTTATCAGCTTTCAGCCTCCCCTGCCCAAGGATGTTGAATATAACCCAGGTCTCTATAAGGTCACTTTTCAATGTAGTCACCGTAAGTAGGAATTAATTCTATATATATATATATATATATATATATATCTATATATATATATATATATATATATATATATATGTATGCATATAATGCTGAACAATTAAGTAGTGGGGGGGGAAAACAAATGTAGGTTAACAATTCTTCCATCATTATAGTAATGACTTGGCAAAGAGTTGAAATGTTTAAAAAAGGGAAAATGTGTATTAAAAGAATGAAAACTCTTCACTAGCTGCGATCTAGGAACCACCACAATCCCTCTCGAAGGCAGATCTATATGTATCACCTGCTCCTAGGCCTTTCGTCCGCTGGATCGGAACTCATCAGGGAGACACGGCTGATTGTGTCTGTGCTCTTGGCGTCAAATAGAGACACATCACAGTTCGTAATTGTGTGGTGTTCTCACTGCCAAGGGTTCAAAGAAGAATCCAAGAGCATCCCCAAAGCAGCCAGCGAAAGGTAGTAGAATAAAATAAAACGAAAGTATGGAGAGGTAAAAAGTTGCTGAAAAAAAACTAAAAACATTATGCAAACAGTGTAAAATGCATGGGACAATCTTTGAGCCCATGCTTGAGGATCCATTTAAGGATACAAGGGAGATAAGAAAATATGGAATAGTCTGAGTGGTCAGCTCTGCTGTTCAATAACCCAAGCATTGTCAGCGGCTAAGAATTGTGTAGAACAGCGTTTGGATCTCCTTTGAGATGCAATCGCCCACTGATTGACCAAACAATATAATGCTGAACAATCACGTAATGGGGGGGAAAACAAGTGTAGGTTAACAATTCTTCCATCATTATAGTAATGACTTGGCAAAACTTGAATTGTTAAAAAAAAAGTGAAAATGTGTATCAAAAGAAAAAACCCTTCACTAGCTGCATGAGGGAACCACCGCAATCCCTCTCGAAGGCAGATCTATATGTATCGCCTGCTCCTAGGCCTTTCATCCGCTGGATCGGAACTCATCAGGGAGACACGGCTGATTGTGTCTGTGCTCTTGGCGTCAAATAGAGACACACCACAGTTCGTAATTGTGTGGTGTTCTCACCACAAGGGTTCAAAGAAGAATCCAAGAGCATCCCCAAAGCAGCTAGTGAAAGGTAGTAGAATAACATAAACCGATAGTGTGGAGAGGTAAAAAGTTGCTGAAAAAACTAAAAACATTACGCAAACTGTGTGAAATGTATGGGACAATCTTTGAGCCTATGCTTGAGGATCCATTTAAGGATACAAGGGAGATCAGAAAATATGGAATAGTCTGAGTGGTCAGCTCTTCTGTTCAATAACCCAAGCATTGTCAGCGGCGAAGAATTGTGTAGAACAGCCTCTGTTTGGATCTCCTTTGAGATGCAATCGCCCACTGATTGACCAAAACAATATAATGCTGAACAATTAAGTAATGGGGGAAAACAAGTGTAGGTTAACAATTCTTCCATCATTATAGTAATGATACATACATACATACATACATACATACATACATACATATATAATATATATATATATATATATATATATACATATTCAATTTTAAAAACAAAACTTGCTCTTATGTCTTAGAGTGAAGAAATAAGGGGAGATAAGCATCATATCTGCAGTGGCAGTTAATTTTGCCTAACTAAAAGTATGTGCTTGAGAAGGTGAGTGGGGAATAATAAATGCTTCTTAAATGAGTCTTTGGCAAGCTTATAGTCTTCAAGGAGGAGACAGACACTCCCTAATGGGGGAGGAAACTCACTAACATATAACTCCTGGTCAGATACCGGTATTTCGAAACCTGATCGTTTCTCCTCAGTGACCGCGCAGAAAATGGTACTTAACTCCTCTGCCCTTTCGGTTTTAAGAAGAATGCTATCCCAGAATAAGGCTGGTGTGTAATACCTTCGTATGTTTGTTGAGTTTTCAAAACACCAACCAAAGGTGCCACCTAAGAAGCAAAAAAAAATCAAGAAAGAGCTAAACAAGCTACATTTTCTAGTGAAAAGTAGAAAATATAAAAGATAACCTCGTAAGACATAAGTGCTGAGGGCCAGTTCTAGGAATGAATCTACAAGGAACTAAATTATAATTGACTAATGAATTCCAAGGATAAGTAACGGAGCACCATTCCAGCAACTTACAGAACAGCATGGTGTTGCAAAGACTGCAAGAAATATTCAATTAAAAAAACAAAACTTGCTCCTATGTCTTAGAGTGAAGAAATAAGGGGAGATAAGCATTCATATCTGCAGTGGCAGTTAATTTTGCCTAACTAAAAGTATGTGCTTGAGAGGGTGAGTGGGGAATAATAAATGCTTCTCAAATGAGTCTTCAGCAAGCTTATAGTCTTCAAGGAGGAGACACTCTCTAATGGGAAGGAAACTCACTAACATATAACTCCTGGTCAGATACCGGTATTTCGAAATCTGATTGTTTCTCCTCAGTGACCGCGGAAAGTGGTAACTTAACTCCTCTGCCTTTTCGGTTTTAAGAAGAATGCTATCCCAGAATAATGCTGGTGTGTAATACCTTCGTGTTTGTTGAGTTTTCAAAACACCAACCAAAGGTGCCACCTAAGAAGCAAAAGAAAATCAAGAAAGAGCTAAACAAGCTACATTTTCTAGTGAAAAGTAGAAAATATAAAAGATAACCTCGTAAGACATAAGTGCTGAGGGCCAGTTCTAGGAATGAATCCACAAGGAACTAAATTATATTGACTAATGAATTCCAAGGATAAGTAACGGAGCACCATTCCAGCAACTTACAGAACAGCATGGTGTTGCAAAGACTGCAAGAAATATTCAATTATAAAACAAAACTTGCTCCTATGTCTTAGAGTGAAGAAATAAGGGGAGATAAGCATTCATATCTGCAGTGGCAGTTAATTTTGCCTAACTAAAAGTATGTGCTTGAGAGTGTGAGTGGGGAATAATAAACGCTTCTCAAATGAGTCTTCAGCAAGCTTATAGTCTTCAAGGAGGAGACACTCTCTAAATGGGAAGGAAACTCACTAACATATAACTCGTGGTCAGATACCGGTATTTCGAAATCTGATTGTTTCTCCTCAGTGACCGCGGAAAGTGGTAAACTTAACTCCTCTGCCTTTTCGGTTTTAAGAAGAATGCTATCCCAGAAAAAGGCTGGTGTGTAATACCTTCGTATGTTTGTTGAGTTTTCAAAAAACACCAACCAAAGTGCCACCTAAGAAGCAAAAAAAAAATCAAGAAAGAGCTAAAACAAGCTACATTTTCTAGTGAAA
>JADBJO010010901.1:10000-25000 GCA_016801955.1 Conus betulinus
ACCAGAGTAAAGGAAACTTGACTTATAGAGATTGTTTCTTGGTCTGGGGAACGTTAACGTATGATAATGTCTATGAGGGTTAGTTTTAATTGTATTTAAGATCTTTTTAGGGGCACTTCCATTCATAGCCCTGTGCATAAAAATCGCTTTATTTAAATATAATCTATGACAAAAAGTTGAAACGTTTAGCTTCTTATAATCTTCAAGTGTCACAGAAACTAGATTTCAACAAGACTAATTTTAGCGCTCTTTTATATAAACGATGAATGAATCTTAAGTTTGTTTCACTGCAGCTGTCCCATAATGTTGATGCATAATCAATGATTGGTAAAATATGTGCTGAGAAGAAAAGCTTCCGAGAATGAATATCAAGAAATTTTTAATCTTAACTAACTGAAATATCTTACAGGACAAGCGCTTACACAAGGATGTAATCGTAAATATGTTTATTTATGTACTTATCTGAGGATTAGGATAATACTGGCAAAAATGGATGTTGGTTTGTAATCTGGTTGTTCGGAATTTACAGTTGGGGATTTACTTTCGCGACTTTAATTGTGTGTGGGAAAGTGATATTTTTCTATGCACAAGTTGTAGATAGTCGCGAGCCACCTTGCTTCCACAATCAAAAGAGGAAACATTGCTGACGACCCTATTTTTTATCCATATGTCTACTCTCACACATAATCCTTTACAAAAAAAATATCTTTCTTTCCATGTACCATTCTCGAATTGAATAGAGCGTATGAATACAATGCCTGTGCTCCTCTCCTGGAGGTAGTCACAGCAAAGTTCAAAGATACCTAGGTTAGACAAGCCGTAACACTAGGACTGCGCGTGGAGTGCCATAAACTCTCGTTTGAATTGACAGTGGAATGCATTAAACACAGGAAAGCGTGTGTACAGTACATGCCATTAAACACAATGACATGACCGTCAAAAATACTGTTGAAGTATTGTAACATCCGGATTTTTTTTTAATGAGGACATCGAAGCTGTTTATGGTGCCTTTTTTTAGTAACAGACTTACAGCCTGGTGCCAATTCAATGTCAAAGTGATCATCGCGGCGTACACTGAACAAGGGACATAACTGGTGAATGCAAAATGCGGGGTGGCTGTTTAATTTGTTCATGGGGATCATGTGGAAGAAGCGTTATTCAACGGTTTTGAAAGAACTGTAAAAATGAAGCTTGTGATTAGAGACACAAACATATAGCTCAGGAAAAATTGATGATAGGCAAGACAACACGGAATTATATGAACGACCATTGGTAAAATTTGATCATAATGAAATTATGGTTAATGTTAAGCTCACCTGTGGGATAACGTTGTGCCAAAAATGGCCTTAAATGTAGCGACCAGAATACATGGGTTTAGTTAGTGGCTAAGCTTTATGTGGTGTGGTCTGAAAGTCATTGCTTGGATCCGTGTTTCACAATTTTGCGTGGGTAATTGATCTTCATAAAAGAAGCAGTAAAATGTAAGAAATACATTCTGGCTCTGCAAGACCCATATATTCAGTGAACATTTCCAACGAAGTGATATCACTTCCAAAACAACAAAGCAGCTAATCACAGGTCCCATGAAACAGAACAGTCGAAGCAATAGTTGTCCATGCCGCGTATGACATGGCAAGCACAGTCCTGCAATCTCATCCCAGCTGAAAATTCTGGGGAATGTTGAAAAGCTGGGAAGCAAACCGCATGCATTGATTTGCTACTCTGCTTTACGTCTAATGGACAGGGCGAACGTTTGGTATTGTCAAGTCATGTACAACATGTTTTGCTTGTTATGAGATAATGGCTGGCCGCGTAATCGTCGGAACTGCGGGCATAATAAGGGAAAACAGCTTAATGTTTCAACCAGTAAATCTCAGTATTTTCAAAATCTAACAATGATTTAGGACAATACTGCATTATCATCTTGACGGGAGCCAGAATAGCTCAGCTGGTAGAGCGCCAGACTCGTAAACTTGGTGATCCTGGGTTGCGGGTTCGAATCTCCGCTGGGGCGTTTCGGTACAGGGGGATTTTTTTCCCTCAGAGTTAACACTGGTTCTGACTCCATTTCCCATGCAGTCCTTCGAATGAGACTATAACCGAGATTCCGTGTGTGAACGCACGCATAACATCTTGCACACACGTAAAATCCCATCAGCAACTTTCGGAAGAGAAGGCCAGTTTGGCCGTTGGTATGGATGACACGTTACACATAGCATGCACCCTGCGTGAGAAATGGAAAGAATGAAGAAAGTAAGGAACTTGAGTGAACGATATTGAACGACATTGACTGCATAACACGGGAAACGACTGAATAAAGCATCTGCTGGCAGCTCTTCAGTCGGCACTACCCAGGTAGGCAGCCCCATTGTGTAAACGAGTGTTGATTGTAAAGCACTTAGAGCTAGGTCTCTAGCCGAGCATAGGCGCTGTATAAGTATTCATTATTATTATTATTATTGTAAATATAATTCGTTAGTTTCAAAAAGGACAATACTGTTGAAGGAGTAGTTCATTACAATATAGAAAATGTTCATGTTCAGTTTCCATTCAAGTGTTGATATAAAATGACACTAAGCGATGGTCAATTTTCGCGAGATAATAAGTTTTGCCGTTATGCTTTTTCTGGTTGATGATCATTTCTGATTTGTGTGTTGAAGTGTGTAAAGTAGTCCCTTGCTTTCTTTTTGCATGCCAGTTGGTTTGTTTTGAGCCAAGGGCATACAGAGCACCTCGATTCATCCCATTCCGATGAAAGGTGCTCAGGTATCTCAACGTGCGTAAATCAGTCTGGTGCTTTTTGTACGTCAGTTGGCTCAGTTTGGGGTCAGAGGGGCTTAAAGAACACCTCAGTCCAACACATTCCATTGAGAGTTGCTCAAATGTGTCCTGGTGTGGATACCTTCTCAGCCAGAACAACACAGAGAAAACCATTTTGCAGGTCAACAGATCAGACTGTGAGAACAACTTGCCAAAGTTCTTGGCACACCAAGGAGTGGTATATGGGGTATGTGATGAGTTACTGCTTTTTGTGTATTGCGTGTAAATGCACCAAAGGGTATCCACATACTTGCTCGTTTTCTGCGGCTGGCATACTGGTGTGAATCTCGAAAATGGAAAACTGAGAGATTCGAATACACAGGGAGTCGGATGGCAGTAGCATGTAATGATCATTCCCTTGAAGAAGTATTGTTCATGTCAAGCAGAAACGTTATGTGGCTGCTACATAAAAACTATCCTTTAGTTAAGATTGAACTTAAGACTGCATATGGTCATAATGTTATAGTACAATATAGTTCACAATATTCTGGATATGTAATGGCGCCACATATATATCACCCTAAAGGCATCTGGTTTAAAAAAATCGGTAACTGTACCCTCCGAACATATCATCATGGTTAGCATCTTGCAATCATTTACACATTATTCATGCTGGAGGCTCCAAAATATTTTCAAGGGACGAACGGTAACAGTGAGTTTACAGAAAACCAAACACCCTCCATCAAAGAGACCCTACCGATATGTGATCCACTTTTGACACCAGCTAGGGCTTTCCTCACCTCTTTTCTAAGCATTTACTTTCTGTATGACACAAATTATCATACTGGTCTCAAACTATATTTTTCTATCGTTCCTCAGTATCAACAGCCTCCCATGCTTCTCAGTGGTTTATTCAACTGTTCTATGAAGAACAACTCTGTATATCAGAAGCACTTGCATTGTAACTTGAAGCAGGAGTGTGAAGATGGACGGGATGAAACAGAACACTGTCCCTTCAGCAGTCCCGAGTGTCAGGGCAAGGTGGCTTCATGTCGCAAATGTTTCTACTTTCTCATGTCCGGACAGAAAACTAATTTTGACCTCTTGGTTTATAAATGTCTTGGTACTGGTGGGACACAGGCTGCAATTAAAACAAGAACGGAGCTGGAAGATTCGTTACACATCTTTAATAAATACTACGACCCCGACCTGTCTTTGGGTTATTTCAAAAGACAGGAATCAAAGCCATTTATGTACAGCAAGACTGGCATGTGGTATGATAATACTTTAATCTACAACTTCTACAAAACAAGGTGTCCATACCAGCCTTCAACCCAACAACGGGAACTGTGTTTTTCTAGATTTGGAATTTGTTTTAATAAGATAGATGGTTATGTATTTGGTAGAGGAATACTATGTGAAAATAAACTCCAATCACACAATATGTTTCCCCAAATTAAACTGAATCATGTACATTTATCTCAGTTTCTCCACTCGAACACGCTACAGTTTCTATCTAGTTGTCCTCTTGGTCATATGACACATTTATTTTTGTCATATGATCAAAACAGTTATTGTGCCAAAAGAACTCATTCAGAGTTTTCTCATGTCGTGAACACTAGTAACAAATTTTCATGCCGAGATATTTATTCTGCC
Source organism: Conus betulinus (assembly GCA_016801955.1). Taxonomy (NCBI): domain Eukaryota; kingdom Metazoa; phylum Mollusca; class Gastropoda; order Neogastropoda; family Conidae; genus Conus; species Conus betulinus. The sequence goes on from JADBJO010010901.1 coordinate 14,417, forward strand.
CAGAAAAAAAATATTTATGTACCTAGTGTTTAGATGTGACGACGAAATAACAACAGTGCACCACACCCTAGTATGTGTGATTTCAGACAAAACTGTCTAGATGGCAGTGATGAATCATTCTGTGATCATGGTCCATGTGGTGGCTTTCGTACCAGTACTGGCCAGTGTGTCTTACAGAACCAGCAATGCAATAGATATTCGGACAGTCTAGACAATTGGGATGAGCTCATGTGTTTTGAAGATAATAGCTATTTGGAGGCATTCAAAGAGGAAGACAAAAATGCACGATTTCTCGTCATCCTGGATGGCACTGGCTTCTTTTCACGAATGAGAATGGCCCAAAATGAGTCTTGTCCTGACACTCATTATCGTTGTCAATCGGAATGGTTGTACTGTCTCCCTGTCTACACTCGATGCAATGGATTTTCGGACTGTGTTTATGGGGAAGACGAAGAAAACTGTGAACAAGCAGCATGTCCTGGTTTCTATCATTGCCGAGCTTCTCCAGTCTGTGTTCATGGAGATCATCTGTGTGATGGCTGGGGTCAGTGTCCGCAGCAGGATGATGAACTGATGTGTGACAGGACCTGTCCTGAAGGCTGTCTGTGTCAAGGTCACACGTTCATGTGTCACCAGTCTTTTCCTGCCTCTGTCTTCCCCCAGCTTCGATATGCCGACGCCGCAGGCTCAGCAATGACTGTAACTGACTTCAGTAGTAAACGTCTATCTTATTCATCTTAATCTGGCTAATTGTTTCGTAGTCAATATTTCGGGACTTTAAACTTCCAAACCTCCAGTTCATTGATTTTACCAATAATTATTTGGAAACTCTTGACTTCCATCTTTTTACTGAATTATTTAATTTACAATCATGCAACTGGCAAACAACCCTATTCAGCAACTAACAAATGTTTGCGTGAAACACATTCATTATGCACTTAAACGGATAGATATATCAAAAAGTCTTGATTATTTTCTTGACAACTTATTTTTACCACACATAAAGCATTTAAAACTTATCGTTTTCTGGCATTGAGTTATTACCACCTATTGGATTTAAAGACTTACCTGAGCTGACTTTACTGGACGTGAGAGGAAATGCACTGGATAGCTTTCCTTTCGATTTGTTTTCAAGATCCAGTCATTTAAATAGGATCTTTTCATCAAACTACAGACTTTGTTGTGAGCACCTACTTCCAAACACTTGGATGACATAAGCTGTATGACAGTTCATACTGTGCTCCAGTCGTGTGAGCAATTAATTCCAAATAAACTGCACACGGTTTTGTTTTGGTTGATTTGCTCCTCTGCATGCGCTGGGAATTTGGTTTGCTTCCTATTATTATTTGCAATGAAATATGAGTTCGGAAACAATTCTAGAGCAGTTCTTGCTAATATGCAGTTTGCATTTATGGGTATGGGAAGCCATGTTAGTATTAGTTTGATTGCTAATGAACTATTTCATGGAAAATACATCCAATATGAAAAGACATGGACTGACAGTATCACGTGCAGAGTGAGTGGGTTTCTTTTCCTCCTGTCCACTGAGGTGTCCCTTTTCCTCATCTGGTTCATCACGTTGGATCACACCATCGTTCTCTGTTTTCCGATGGATTTCAACGAGACTGTGTTCAGTTTTGACATTTGTAGGTTGTTCACTGTCATGGCTTGTGGGAATGGCGTTGTCACTGATACCATTTCTTCCTGGGCTGTCACACTGGGGCCTCCGGGGCCAGTCTGGCCTGTGTCGTCTGGGTTTATTCGATCGTGGTCATTCTGATCAGACGTTCAGGTGGTTACTGTCATTGTGATAATCAACTTGATTTTCTTCTTCATGCTTGTAGCGGGTCAAATTGTTATCAACATGCGAACTCCTAATTACAGAATTGCGCTTGACTCCTTCAAAAGAGCTGTGTATTTTTCAGTCCACCTGATGGGGAAAGTGACAGTCACACATGCTGTCTGCTGGCTGTCATTTGGCGTGACAAGGATGCTGTTTTCCAATGGCCTTCATGTTTTACACCTGATGCATGACGCCATGGCTGTGTTCGTATTGCCACTCAGCTCTGCTCTAAATCCATTTCTTTCATGTGGACCACAGCAGCACAACGACTACAGCAGGCACGAGAAGAGAAGTTATTACGGCGGTTCAAAGTAAGTCTTGGCCAGTCAGTGAAATGGAAAACCCACAAGTATATAAAACAAACAAATTGATAAAGAGGAATACATAGATAAACAAATAGGTGCACTATATTTCCAGATGGTACCAGATGAGCCGAATTATATTGTGAACACGTATTTACAGTAGAAAAAAATAACCCTGCTGTTGTACTATCGTCTAACCCCTCTCCTTTCTGCCCTTTTGTGTTTAGCCACTACTTATACAAGAACTATTGCCATGTTATCACAAAAAGTAGCAGCATTCCTCTTATTATCATTCAAATATATGTTCATCATTATCACTATTATTGTTTTTGTTTTCATTGTTATTATTATTGTCATCATTATTATGTTAATTCCCATGGTCCCCTTCCCAACGGCCTCGTTTTCATTCAACACCCATTTTTCGCTGAATATGAGAAGATAAGTGGTTGCTCGTTCTTCGTTTTCATTGTCCTGGATGTTGCTTGTTTTACCTGAAGAAGACCTAAGAGGTCGAAATGCAATGTGTTTTTGTCCTGCAATCTGTTTGGATTGTCTCGAGGAACTACCTTTCGTTTTAAAATTTGGAATGACTACAATCAGACAAGCTGATTTTTTTTTTTAACGAAATAAATTACAAGATTTAGAATCAGTCCTTTTGATTTGATCATGCATCGTCTCAGGCCCGCAACTTTTACTAGTCACGTTTTAATTTTTCCCCAGAAGGGAGTGAGAAGCTATCAAGCACTTGCAGAGATCCGAAAATATTTGAAGAAGGCTTAAATATTATTCTTTTTCGTTCAAGTTAAATCTAGTAGCATTCTCAACTGTAACTGAACTTGTGCCCATTTTCTTCAACGTTCTTGATGGCCACATGCCGATGTGACCGATGTGACTATATGTCGTTATGACTCACGTGTCGTTGTGATCAAGTGTCGTTGTGATCACGTGTCATTGTGACCAAGTGTCGTTGTGACCATGTGTCGTTGTGACCAAATGTTGTGTTCTTGTCCTTTTGATTTGGTCACAACGACACTTGGTCACAACAACACTTAGTCGCAACTACACATGGTCACAACGACACTCGGTCACAACAACACTTAGTCACAACCACACGTGGTCACAACGACACGTGGTCACAACATGTGAGTGGTCACAACGACACTTGGTCACAATGACGCTTGGTCACATCGACATGAGCCCTTCTTGATTAAGGCTGTCGATTTTGGGGACATGGCAGTTTCATATAACAAATGGCAGTTTCATATAACAATACTTTGTGTGTTGGATTTGGTGCGTCATGCTTGCATTTCGTTGTGATTTTGGCTGTTGTAAATAGCATTATGTTCACATAGCCTGCACATATATTAATTACGCGAATATATCTCTCTCTGTCTCTGTCTCTCTCTCTCTTTCTCTCTCTCTCTCTGTGTTTCAAACTCTCGCTCACTCTCTGTCTCACTCTCTCTGTCTGTCTCACTTTGTCTCTTTCTCTGTTTCCAGTCTGTCTGTCTGTCTGTCTGTCTCGGTAATCAGAAATGGTTTATATTTGACTCATCTGCACATCTTACTCTTCTGCCCTAATGGAACTTGGCCATACTTGATTTCGGCCTGTAGAGAAATGGGTTCTGATAGTGCCAGGTCGTATAGAGAGTGATCCTAAAAGGAGTGGGTCTATTGACCTGAACTATTGGATACTGGGCCCTACTGTTCTGGGATCGATGGAACTTCGGCCCCTTTGGTAATGGATCCTAAAGGTGATGGGTCCTAATGGAACTAGGCCCTAATTGCACTGCACCCTAGAAGTACCGGGCCTTAATGGCGCAAACCCTCTCAGAACATGCACATCTGGCTAGTGAATTAGCAGGTCTAGTTGCAAAGTGAAACGACTGCAGGCGGAAATCTAAACAAATCTTAAATAAATGTCAGCGAACCGCCCAGAGAAACTCGGACAAACGAGTCACAAGACAACACACAACGCGTTTCGACTCTTAGGTCTTCCTCAGGTGAAACAAAGACGGACAAAATAACGAAAATGCACTTAGCTTTGATCGCTTCAGATTGCTTCTGAGTTCAGCGCAAGGAAGGCGTTATTTTGTCCGTCTTTGTTTCACCTGAGGAAGACCTAAGAGGCCGAAACGCGTTGTGTGTTGTCTTGTGACTCGTTTGTCCACGTTTCTCTGGGCGGTTCGCTGACATTTATTTAAGATTTGTAGTGAATTAGCAACATGCCTGGTGAGGGCTTGATGTGTTATTTTTGTTTCTAGGGATCAGAAGGCGGCAAGTGAAGTCCTTTTCTCCCACACAGTGTCAGAGAACGTAAAAAAAAGAGAATGGACAGATACACTCATACTGCCTGCAGATCTGTAGACTAATGTGTGGTCTGTTAAAGGAACCTCTCTTGTTTTAGATTATTCAGGTGAGAAAATTGATATGATTTAAAAAGCAATGCTTGAATTCGTTCAAAATAGATAAAGAAAATGGAATTAGTCGAAGAATATATTGCAAGTGGAGGATGCAGACTACTAAATATAAAACAATACATCAATGCCATTAAACGGATTCGGATTGGAAAACTTAAAATCCGTACCGTAATTGAAAATCTATAATAGCAAGTAGATATCCAATTATACCGATGATTGATCAGACAAGAACGAAATTGCCTCTTGATTAGCAGAGACAATCTGTTTCGGGCAGATGTTCTGAAAACCTATAATCGTTTTGGAAGAAAATTGTATTCTGAAGATCCAGAGGAGCTTTCAGCGCAACCATATTTTTACAATCACACCATATAAATAGGAGGAAAATGTGCAGTATGGACAACGGTATACTCTTCAGATATTTTTCATTGCATCCAAAGAGACTTTCCTATTGTTTTTAAATAATCAAAAAAAAAAAAAAAGTTGAACTGAGTTCATTACATATTTCAGCTGTATCCAGTCTGTCAGAGTTATATGAGATAGAGTGATATAACTATTTATGATACCCTTTCAACGTTTACAGTAAGAACGCCAAGAAAAATCTGCTCTGTAAGTACAGGAGATAGATTGTACTATATTTTCTTACGTGAAAACAAGTCCCAGCTGTTGTAGCACATTGAATGAAAAATTAAATAAATGAACTGGAAAGTATCATTTAAAAACTTTACAAAAAAAACATGCAATGGTTTCAAATTGGAGTTGTACTGTTTGTTTTTGTTTTGTTGTCCCGTCAAGACGATGAAGACCATCTAGTCATCCTGGGATCGGGGGTGAGTGCATAGATGGCTGGTCAGGCCGATCTTCACCTGGAATGATGTCACAGTACGGACAGGGGATGGTGGCAGCAGCTGGAGATCTGTTGACACGGGTCTTCCTGATCATCCTGCGCTGTTCAGCTGCAGCAATTCTGTTGCTTTCCCTGGTCTCTGCACCTTTGCGGACACCTGATCGCCTTCCATCTCTGTCCTGGGCAGTCTGCTCCCATGTTGTGTGGCTGATGTTGAAGGCCTTCAGGGTGGTTTTGAGGCTGTCTTTGAAACGCTTCATCTGGCCTTCATGACAGCGTTTGCCCAGGGCAATAACCCCTGACCGCCTATCAGTCGCAGGAGGGGAAGGGATGGAACGGCCGCGGTTTGTTTAAACAGCGCACTTCTGCTGACAGCTGCCAGCTTCCTCGCGCTTACCTGCCACAAGCTTTCCTCCCTACGCGTAATGTGATACTAGCTGTCTGGCTGATAGTGTGTTAAAAACAGGATGCTATGTTTCTTCATTAATACTTTGCGCCAGAATGCAACGAACTGTGGTTGATTGATGTCACTGTATTGTGGGGTCTCTGACTGACAGAACGACACCCAAACATGAATGGGTCTTCTTTCATACGCATTGCTGACAAGCACCACAAAGATTTGTCAAAAAAAACAATTGAAACAGACTAACGAACACACACAAGTGAAATGAAATCGCAACTCAGTGGAGAGCATGCGTTCCTGAAGCTATCGCTCAACCTCAAGCATATTGGACATGCATATCTTTCCTTTTAAACTGACAGAAAATTAGTCGCGCGGGACTTCTACCTGACAGCCGGTACTTGGCCTGAATAAACAGTGTCGGGTCTGGTCAGCTTCACACTGGGAACACTGGTTTCCCCACCACGGCCTAGGCATGTTTTGCTTGTTTATCTGCGTGCTCTACGTGCTTGTGAAGCATGAAACTGATTCTATCACAGCCACACCATGCTTTTAGTAAAGCAAGATTTTAGCATGCCACACATGCAGATGTCAGTTATAAACAATGAAATGCTTCCTACCTGACCTTGTTCTTTCGCCCGTTCAAATCATTTGAAACTGATGTCACATATACACACACCAATGCAAAATGTTGCCGCATTTTCATCTTCATGGTGAGCCTACTACTCACGGGGGGGGGGGGGGAGAGAGAGAGAGAGAGAGAGAGAGAGAGAGAGGGAGAGCGAGCACACACACACACACACACACACACACACACACACACACACATGCGCGCGCGCATATTAACAGAAACCCACACACCAACAACAGCGGTATATAAGCTGATGGATAACACACACACACACACACACACACACACACACACACACACACAGAGAGAGAGAGAGAGAGAGAGAGAGAGAGAGAGAGAGAGAGAGAGAGATCACTAGATATTACAGCTTACTCTATCATTAAAACATGCTAGACTACTCACTTGCACACTCTTACTCTTATGTATACAGAGAGAGAGAGAGAGAGAGAGAGAGAGAGAGAGAGAGAGAGAGAGAGAGAGCAACAACAACAGTAACAGCAACAATACCACCACACACACACACACACACACACACACACGCACGCACGCACGCGCGCGCGCGCGCGACGAGAGAGAGAGAGAGAGAGAGAGAGAGAGAGAGAGACAGACAGACAGACAGACAGAGACAGAGAGAGAGAGAGAGAGAGAGACCACAAGATATTACAGCTTACTCTATCATTAATACACGCTTGGGTACTCACTTGCTCTTACTCTTATGTATGCACACACACACACACACACACACACACACACACACACACACAGAGAGAGAGAGAGAGAGAGAGAGAGAGAGAGAGAGAGAGAGAGAGAGAGAGAGAGCAACAACAACAACCACAACAGAAACAACAACAACAACAACAACAACACACACACACACACACACACACACACACACACACACACACACACACGTACACACACACACACACACACACACACACACACACACACACACACACAGAGAGAGCAAGAGAGAGAGAGAGAGAGAGAGAGAGAGAGAGAGAGAGAGAGAGAGAGAGAGGAAAGTGATCGCCTGGTAGGCCTAGAATGTCTCCTCTCGAGCAGTAGCACCACTCACATACACCAACAACATGCCGGATCCTGGCCAACTTATAAAAACGAACTTCTCAATGGAAAAAAAAAAAAAAAACAAAAAAAAAAACAAAAAAAAAAAAAAACTCAAGAACGCGGGATGAACCAAAGTTATATCAAACGGCACAAAGCAGAATCACAACACACAAAATCACACACACAGTTAATTATATGGAGTGTGGAAGAATAATAATCTGTAAAGCACAACAGAACAGCACAGCATGAGAACACATGCGCTCCCAAGAAAAGGGATGGAGCCCTACACACGTGCGCTTCCAGCTTTTCAGCACTCAGCGCTGAGTCACGCTGCCTCTGTTTATCGCCTGCCAGGCAGGCTGGAACTAAAGAGCATGATTTTGATCTCGGCCGGACAGCTGTGCGATGGGTCTGGCATGCGAACGTGACCTGCCCAGCGAAGCTGTGACTGCATCAGGATGGTGAAGATGCTAGGCAGGCCAGCACAAGTGAGGACTTCAGTGTTTGGAATCTTGTCTTCCCACGTAACGCCTATGAGTTTTCTGAGGCAAGTGGTGTGGAAATGGTTCAGTTTCCTGGCGTGACGCTGGTCAACTGTCCATGTTTCACAGCCATAGAGCAGTGTGGTAAGAACTATGGCTCGATAACCTTGATCTTGGCCTCTAGGGTGATGCCTCTCCTGTTCCATACGTTCTTGTGGAGTCTGCCAAAAGCGGTACTAGCTTTGGCGAGCCGGGCATTCACCTCATCATCGATGACAACGTTTCTGGACAGAGTGCTGCCTAGGTAGTTGAACTTATCCACCGCGTTCAGTTGCTGTCCAGTGATAGTGATGACTGGTTCAACGTATGGCTTTCCCGGAGCTGGCTGGTGCATCACTTCAGTCGTTTTCATGTTGAATGTCAAGCTGAAGTTATTGCAAACAGCAGAGAACTTGTCAACACTGTGTTGCATTGTGGCTTCTGAGACAGCATTGAGGGCACATGACTCAGCAGTAGTGCAGTATCTCCTCTGATGAGTTGATTCATAAGGACTTGATATCGATTGCTCCCGTCAGACTGCAAGCTCTGGTATTAACACTGACAAGTCTTGGATCAGGCTACACAATTAAAAAATGGGTGAGGTAGGGATTGTGGTGTCCATTTATATCTGAAGGACCAGAGAAGGATGAGGGGGAAGGACTTGGAATAATTTCTCTATGAGAATTATCTCACATTTCACCTACACCCTCTCTCTTACTAGTGGTGGAAGGAGCAACCTTCCGGTACTAGTCATCAAAGAAATTTTTATTTGTTCGGGTATTGATAAAATACAGAAGAATGGCTCTGAGATAATTTTCCTTAGGCCTGTACTTAATTAAAAGTACTTATAGCTCTGAGATACAGAATTGAAGAGAGAAGTTCAAACATTCAACATTCGATTGAACAACAGGGAACTGACACAAGTTAAGTGCACTTTCACACATCAACTTTTATTACTTACACATAGATAAGAAATGGCATGTCACTTCCATAGACCGAATTTCAGTTCTCATTGGACTACCACAATGAGGGGCCCTTCCTCACTCCTACTTTACTTGCTTGCACTCTGTGCAGCAAGCTTAAGTTGGCATACAGGGTTCTGTCTAAGTTACACTGAATGTATATGGTTATTATACATCCATATGCTTGCGAACACCCAGTGTTGTAGCCAGAGTGGTACTCATAGACAGGTTCTCACTGTTTCATCATAAAGTGAGGGTAAGGTCTGATGGGTTTGAGTCCAGGTGGTAAGCAAACTTAGCTTTGCTTCGGAGAGAATAGTTGATCTCTCCTGTGGCTGGTGACTGCCCCACTGGTGTAGATTGGTTGTCTGGTGTCGCCCTGGTTTCTGGCAAAGTCCCAGCTTCTGGTTCAACCACAATGTGCAGCGTGACCAGGATCCCAGTTCTGCGATAAAGAGAACTTGATCTGTAGATGAGAATCTGATGGCTGGCTTGTAGAGTGCACACATTTACCCTTTTCCTCTTTCTTTCAGAGAGGGTGTGAGACTCAGCCAGCAAAGTTTTCTCTATGGTAGAGTTTCTGCTATAACTATTAACCTCCACTTTTGTTTAATGGCTAAGTTAAGCTTACAAAAGGGTAGGAGACAGTAATACAATGTTACAGTTTTAGTTATACAACTTTTCCTGGTTTCATATGAATAAATCACACTGACTTGGGCTATGCTTAGTCCAAGTACACATGTGGTGTAGACTTAAAGTCATACACTACAAATCATTCCAATAATCACCAGTATTTATAAATCAGAGTAGCAGTTTTTACCTAGCACAGGCATACTGTTTTCCTGATCAAAATTAATCATTGATTGATTATCTTTACAGACAGAGTTGCATACTGACAAAAGTCAGGGTGAACACAAAGAGCAGTGGTCAGATTGTTAACAAAGAATCAAAACCACTGGGAGAGAGTTTTTGCCATATGATGGCAAGCAAACTACTACTACACAGAATAATCATTCATCAGTTTGATAAATGTTGCTAAGCATTTGTACAAAGTTACATGTTTACACACACAGCATACATAAAATCAATACATAGATTCAAAAATGTAAAACAGAGTTCCAACTCACTTTTCCTGGGAATGAACAGTGAATGACTTGAGATCAAATCAAAGAGTTTTACCAAGAATTGACTAGGCCTTCTCTGTCCCTTTGTCTTCCTCTGCTCTTGACTAAAGGCAGTCCTGAGTGGTCAGTGAAGTTGTGCCTGTGTGTGCCTGGTATATGAATCTCTCACATGCCAAATCAAATTTTGACAAACTGTCATTCACCCATCAGGGGTGAGAGGGGGAGGGATTTAGTCTAGTACCAATCGCCTCGGAATTGTTTGAACCTAATCGGCACGGGATAATTTATGCATCCGTATAGGTGGCCATGAGCCCCAGTTAATTTATGCGTCCGCATAGGTGTCCGCAAGCACGTGTAGGTGTCTGCGAGCACGGGGATCGTGGGGTGATTGCCTTTGCGTCAATTACAGACGCACGTGGTTCAGGGGGGGGGGGGGGGGGTTGGTGGTGGTGGGGTTGGAGAGCGCCGC
>JADBJO010010901.1:30000-50000 GCA_016801955.1 Conus betulinus
TATTTCCGCCTTTCTCGCCCCATGGGGTTGGTGCCGTGGTCAACACGCAGTGGGGATCCCGGGTTGGGGGGGTTTGGAGTAGGGGTCTGGAACGGTCATTGACTGTCCCTAATTAAGACTAGGGTAGAACTTCTCCCGTTTATCCTCCCCAGTTAACTCCATGTGGTCGGATGCCAGTGCCTTCCTTAAAATCTGACGGGGTGATTAGCCTGGTGGCTTCACTTAGAGCTACATACGAGATATGTGTGCCTGTGTATGAGTGGGGGGGGGGGGGGGGGGGGGGGGGGGGGGGCTGGCTGGGTGTTGGTTGGTTGAGACAGGGTATTGGACAGAGATGTGCTGGCCAATGGAGCTACTATGTATGAAGCTGAGGGGGTGTGTCCCCCGAGTGTGTGTGATATATGACATGTTTTAAGTTAGCGAGAGGAGAAGACAACTGCGCTCTCGTTCACCGCTCTCAAGCAAGGTACAACACCAAGGAGAGGCCTGAGACTCAGGAGAAGTGTGAACTCTGTGGACTCACGAGGAGACCACGAGAGCGAGACCCATAGTGCAGAATCGCAGCAGCTCTCTGAGACAGAGAACAGAGGTGTGTCTGTGACTGTGACGACGACGGGGGGAAAGGGCCAACCCCAAATCTCGTGAAGGTTTGGGTCTGCCCTACTTGTAGTGTTTGTCTGGGACATGCAACCAGTAGGGATTTTGGAGACTGTCACCAAGCGTTCCTAGATTCCCGTCGTCCGTGTGACTTCCGTGAATCTCCGGTGAGGGAACTTGGGGTGTCAGGTGTGAGAGAGGGGAGTCGGCGGCATTGCCCTGAGATCCTGTGCGTGACACACTCCCAGCCAGGGTGTGCCCACGGTGAAGTGTCGGTGTGTCGGCAGTACATAGGAGACCCCCACAGGACGGTCCAGTGGGCGGAGTGACCAGAGACTTGGGCAAAGTCTAATAGGCCCAGTGTACTGCCGAGGCTCCAGCGAGGGAGCCGAAGAGGGGGACATCCCTGGCGGACGTCCGGCGCGCCGACGACAACCTGAGAGGCTGAGAGGGGGGGGCGAAGTGCGGCCCCGACGGGAAACCGGCACCCTGCTGAGACTCCAGGGACCAACAAGTGGGCAGGGGTAGGCCAGCAGAAACTTGGAGGTCAACCCCTCGCCTTCATCCTCAGGTGTGAGGGTGTAAAGTCCGTGCCAGCAAGGACAACGCGACGACAGTAAGCGGCAAGAAGTGGGACGGCGCCCCCACAGACATTGAGAACTGTGTGAGCTTAGCCGAGTTCGAGCGTGGGTGTGTGTGTGTGTGTGTGTGTGTGTGGGTGTGGGTGTGGGTGTGAGACCACCCCCCTCCCCCCTCCGAAACCTAAGGTGAGGCAAATATTCTCTATGTCTTGCTATGATATTTGTTGATTTGTGTGTGGGTGTGGGGCGTTCATCCATTTCTTTTCGTATTTTGATTTTTGGGGGGGATAAGTGGTAGGACTTACTATATACTTTCGGAGCTGGTGGGAAGAACCAAGGTGGGGGCTCGGAGCTAATTATCAAATTGATTGAAGAATAAGTTTCTTTTCTTGATTGAATAAATGTTGTTAATTGATCCCATAAAGTGTTTCATTAAATTGTAGACATTGTTCCTTGGTTTTCCCGCATGTTTATGGGTGGAGGGCGTGATGATCAGTCTTTGGGGTATGGCCACGTCTTGTGAATTTTTTGTAGATTTAGTCCTCAAAGTGTTCCTCTGTACGGACCAGTAGATGAATGCTTGACTAAAAGAGATAAGCAAAAACAGAATAAAATTGAGGACAATCAGTAAGCCAAAAGAATAATGTTTTCCTTTGAACTCTTGCCTCATTACTGGCAGCGGAATACAGATGCCTGTCTGGGAATAAAACTCCCAGTGGAATGTCACTGGAAGTAAAGGCAACAAGGCCAGAAACCAGCCAGCAAGCCAGATCATCAGACAAACAACCACTGCTGAAGTTCTCTCAAATCGCAGTGTGCTGAAAGAAAAGCAGAAGACAATAAAACGATCTACAGTGATCATACAGATGATCAGAGCTGACACTTCACTGGACAACAGAGACAGAAAACCCGACACCTTACAGGTCACGCGCTGTTTTTCCATGTGTCATTATAATGGAGGTATCTGCCACGGTAATGGTCATCAGCTATACCAATAACAGCCATATAAGGACCCATCAGAAAGTCAGCCGTTGTCAGATTAGTCACAAACACAGTGAAACCACTCGGAGATGTCATGCTTCTCCTGAACAAACGTGCACAGAAACAAAACACGTTACCAGACACAGACAAACATGTGACCAGCCACAGAAACACCCGGTACATCGTTGATTGTAGTAGATCTTTGCACGATGAATTTTATCGCTAGGCCCATGACAAGACGAAGCGTCAAAGTTAGGAGGTAGAACTTCAGTGCAGCAGAGTTTATAGTTTTGAGAGGTGACTGTGTGCAGGTGAAAAAGACCCATGAAAATATCAGGTGGGAACGTTTAAACAGGACTTCCATGTGTGTACAATTCGGTCAACAGCAACGTGAACTGAAAAGCATGGGAACCGATTGTATGAATGACGGTAAAAGTTAAATTCAGTTTTTGCAAGCCAAACAAATGTGCTAACACTTTTGAATCAAATGTGGTCAGTGCTGTGTGTGACAGATCTATCGAGGACAGCACTATTTGTTGAATATTAGAAGAAATGTCAGTGCACAGTGCCGAAATGGATTGTTGGACATGGACAACGACTGCAAATTTTCTAAACCAAGAAAAGAAGTCATGTTAATACACTGTAGGTTGTTGTCACTGAGGTCAAGAAACCTTAAAATTAACAATTCTGTTACAGGCATGGAAGTCAGCGAGCAGTTGACAAGGATCAGACGAACAAAATAGGCATTGCTTCTCACATCAGACAGTGTCATTTTAGAACCTGTAGCATCCAAAGAGCGGATCTGAGGGAAGGGGGCCGCATGGAAAGGCTGAAGACAACGCAGAGAATGAACCCGACAGAGACAACCTTCAGGACAAACGACATTGCACCACAGTTCATCATCATACACTGGACAGTGAGGCCAGCCATCACACACGTGATCACTATGAACACAGATTGCTGAATGCCTGTATATGAGAAGCCCTTGACATTTCAGTTCCTCACATCCTTCTTCATCCTGGTGATCTACACAGTCATTCATCCCATTGCATCGTGTGTAAATTGGCAAACAATCATTGAAATGAGTGATGCAGCGGTAATGACTATCAGGGCACGATTCACTAAAATTCATTGGGGTAGAGGTAAACCGCGATATTCCATTGAAATTGACCTGAGCAAGAGAAGGAACGCGTAGCAGCTCACAATCTTCCCTTTCAAACACATCACAGTTCCTTTCATCTGAATCATCCTGACAGTGCGACGTTTGATCACACACCTTTTTATATGACACACACTGACCAGTTGTACATGTGAACATGCGTTGTCACAAGGAGGATGCTGACAGAAGGATTCATCACTGGAATCAGGACAGTCAGTTGTGAAGTCACACACCAAGGTGTAGGACAGACAGGTTGTATCTTCAACCCTGCAAGTAAACATGGGAGTTACAGCGACATTAAGATCTGCACGATTCAGTATATCCACGTGCAATGTTTGATCAGGAAAAAGACACAGCGATAAATACCGTTGGCTACACGCTTCATCCTGGCTGGAACCACCAAACAGATGTTTCTGTATCACGCCACCATCATGACAGGCCGCGACAGAATGCTGTGTTTTTGACAGAGGTATTCTTGCGGTGCGTACAGCTGTTTTGTTTGTGCGAAGGGATTCACCTTTCGTTTTATTTATGTTGACTTGGCATATTGCTTTCGATGTCTGTTTTGTTAAAAGCGATCCCGTTCTCCAAAGTGACATTTGTTTGAGAGAAAGCGAGACTGAACCTTTATGACCAAAGTTTAAAAAGATTCCTTCAAACAAATGATGAAAAACAGTTCTATGTTCACTGTATACACTGTGTCTATACATATTAGGCAATTCTATATCATTGATTTGTAAACCAACCCAAACATTATTTGGATAGAACCAATGTCTTTTTGATTTGTTACTGATGACACTGTGTGGGTCATGCAGGCATGCAGGAAGTCCTAGCGTGCCTCCAAACAGATTGCAGTACACATCACCTATTTTATTGGATTGTGTCTCATCTCTTCCAGTTCCATGCAGGTTATCAACAATTTTGAAACAATGGTCACACAATGCACCAATCCACGACACTCAATACTGCTGAAAGGGCACTGTTCTGTTCATCCCGTCCATCCTCACACTCTGTCTTCATGTTACAAGTCATATGATGCTGAAAGCTGGAATAGTGCTCCACTGAGCAATTCCAAAATCCAGTTGGCAGCTTCTGAAGTGATTTATTTTCAGGGTAAAAAGAAAGGAAAAAGCTGAAAGCATTGTATGTTTGTTTCCTCGAAGCACGTTCCCCATACAACCTGAACGGTAAATTTGGTGTCATCAAAATGAAACTAAATGGCAGAGTCACATTCCTGGTTTAAAGAAGACCAGATCATTCGTAACCTGATCTTTATGGGGTGATGAAATGTTTTGTAATAGCGTAACAGAGATACCCGCATTTGGTGTGGTGTAAGTAGTTTATGATTGATCATTAGTGCGTGTCTGACTGGTACAGAGAAATTGACACTCTGAGGATTGGTCTCATTACTATTTCTGTTTCTTCTCACGGTAACGTATCCCGATGAAGGTGAGGTCATTACCAGAACCACACGTCCATAAACTTTAAAACAAACATCATGTTTGCAACAGTACGGAACGAAACCATCTGCAAGATTTCTATGTGAAATGCCAACCGAGCAGCCAGCCAGACATAGAAAAGGGTAATGACTATCTAGGGAGAAAACTGACCACCACGTGCTGCTTCAAAGTTCTATTTGAATTGATGTTGCAACTGAATCAAAGACGATATCAGAAACATTGCGTGTTTACGAAGTGCATGAATAATGTTTACATCAGGAAGGACAAAGGCTCAGCTTAAATTATTGTGTGCAGTGTTGTATATCACTGTGTATAAAGGTTGACAGAAAAAAAGCGTGAAAACAATTGAAATTGCAAGTTCACAGGTGCACAAGTTCATCTTACAAAGCAAGCAGTAAAAACACAACACACCCTGAAAAGGACAAGAAAAGGTGAAACCAGATGTAATGACGCACCAGTTGTAATGACGCACCTATGTAAATACGCTGATTGCACCAATATCAACTTACGGCGTGTATTGTTGTTAGCTTACGTAGATCACATGGAAAGCCACCCTCCCCCCTCCTGCCCCCTCCCCGCCTCCCCCAGGCCCATATTTTCACCTTCTTCCAACAAAGTCCACCCAAAGAAAAAAAACATACAGACAACATTTTGCAAGAACCTTCTGATGATGGCACCCGTCTGTCTCAAGAAACAACGGTGTTGCACCATGGATCAGTCAGTTGTGGAGTTGCAGTGCCTACTGTGGCCGAAGAGCCCGATCCCTGTGCGGCAGACACTATTGCAGTTGCTGCAGGTGAAGTCTCGGTCATGAGTGTCTGTTGGTGCCAATGGAATTCTTTGCCATCTGCGGCGCCTCTGTTCTTTCCACTGGTCCTCTGCTCTGCTTGTTTGATGCCAGCAGTTGCCGAGTGTGGGACGGGAGTTGGGGGTGGTAGGTGTGTTCTCTAGGGGAAGGACTTAGAGCGTTCTCTCTAGTAGAGTTACATTAAAATTTTACCTCCACCCTCTCTCTTACCAGTGGTGGAAGGAGCAACTTTCCGGTACTAGCCATCGAAAGAAATTTTTTTATTTTTCTCAGGATTGTTAAAATACTCCGGAGTGGCTCAGAGATAAGTTTCCTTAGGCTTGTGCACTTAAAAGTGCTTGTAGCTCTGAGTAACACAATTAGAGATAAGTTCAAACATTTAATACTGGATGAACAACCAGGAACTGACACAAATTTAGAGTTATATATATATAACTCTAATCGTACATCGGACTTTCTGGTGGACAGTTTTAAAGAAAGATTCAGAAACCACACAAAATCATTCAAGAATGAAAAATATTGTAATGACACTGAGCTTTCGAAGTATATTTGGCAACTAAAAAGAAAGACCATTGACTACTCCATCACATGGGAGATCCTGAGAAAATCCAACACTGATAGAAGAGAGAGTGGACAATGCAATCTATGCATAGAAGAAAAGCTTCAAATAGCCTTGCATAAAGAAAGATGCATTGAACAAAAAAAACAGAATTAATATCAAAATGCAGGCACGAAAAGAAAAAAGAAAACTAGCAGAAAGGAAAACTAACTGACGTCAAAGACTTTATAAACTCATTCCTGTATGACGTCATTCAACTTCATCAGCACTCGCCAGAAGATTGCAATAGCATGAAACCAATGGTAGCGAGACTCAGGTGAAAAACTTGTTTTAATATATATATATATATATATATATATATATATATATATATATATATATATATATATGAATAAACTTCAGTTCGGGCTGACTTTTCCCATGTTATTTCATCATTAAGAGAGGGAAAGTTCTGGATCAGTTGAGCTGGAATCCAATAGGAATATAAGAATTTATCAGATGTTGGATAGGCGTGTGGATCCTTCTCGAGTTGCTGGTGACTGGTCCACCTGTTTAGGCTGGCTGATTGGGTTAGTCTCCTTTATTGTGCAAGCAGACTCGGGGTCAGGAATAGCAACCCAGTCTCTGCTCACACACAAAAAAACTTGGTCTGTAGTTAAGTAGCCGAGAGTCCGACTTGACGAGTTTTCACACTTACCCTCTGGCTTTCAGTAACTGTGTGAGATCTCGGCCGACGAACGATTAGACTAGCACAAATACATCTGCCATGCTAATGATTAGTAGCCTACACCTTCACGCAGATTTTGAGTGGATTTTAACCAGTGGTAGGAGACAATAACAAACTGCTAAATAATTGAAGACAGAACAAGTCTTCAATTTTTCCTATACATTAAGTTGAAGTAGCTTGGAATGCACTCAGCCCAAGCATCTTAACAGTTTTTACCAAGTTGTGGCAAACGAAGTATTACAATGGAATACTCGTTTATCATCTTGATAGATGTCACCAATTGTTGGCATAAATTTATATACTGTTAAAACGTATGGCATACATACAAGCAATGCAAAGTCTCAAAACTTTCAACTTTGAGTTCTTCTGGGTTGATCAGCGAACCTTACACACAGTCGCAGAGTATAGGGAGATGATCTTCCCTTTTCTGGCTTGAACCTATTTTCTGTGTCATCAGGTTCACTGGTGGTGATCAGTCTTACAGCCTTTGGTAGTGCAGTGAGGTGAGGAGACTACGTTTCTCCTTTTTGTGTGCTAAGCTACATACCCAGTTTCTGCTACCTGTTAGATTGACAAGCTGTCAGCGTCACATGACAGCCAATCGTGTTACTTAAAGAGGAAGGGGTGGAGGTTAGTAAGCCCGGGGCGGGGGGGAGGGGGTTGAGGTCGATCTTCCCTCACCAACTACAGTGTGGGAAATATGTTGCAGATTCATAATACTATCTCTTAGATGTTGGCGATATTTTTCAGCCTTTACGCGAAGTCACAAAGCTACCTTCTCCCCACCTGTAAGACATGGGTACAATGCATATCTTGCTGCTTCAGGTAATAACATAATGCACAAGCAGATCCCGTGATGGCCAGTGAGCAGGTGATGGGAGGAAAGAAGGATGAGAGAGAACATGCATCCCTTGTCTCAACCAGAGACAATCAACTGCACACGAGATAGGCAAAAGTAGGGGGGGGGGGGGGGGGGGGGGGGGACAGAAAGGGGGAGAGAGATGGGGAGAGAAATGGGCGACCCACTCCAAAGTGACATCACACTTCTCTGCATCATCATCGGCCAGATGGGTCTAAGTCTGGCTAGCGTTGCTGTCGTTTGCGTAGCTCAGAAGGCATATCAGGTTTTGATCCCCCATCTCAAACAATTGCCCCAAGTTACTTGAAGCTCTGAACTGTCTCTAGTTTTTCTCCCTTGATGATGATATTAGCGCTGATGCCGTTGGTGTTGTTGGTTATAAGTTATGTCTCTATGGCGCTGATCTCCTTGCCGAATGTAGCAGAACATTTGTCAAGGCACTCTGCTAAGTTGGCTAGGTCCTGCTCTTCTCCTGCAAGCCCGTCCTGTCATCGGCCAGAATTGTGTCGTTCTGTCTCACAATAAATAATAAAGGACATTTGTTTCTGGAAATCAGCGCTTTCTTTTACCGCTATTAACGTGATCTGTCCTCACTTTGTGAAGGAATAATGTTACCTTGAATCCAGGATCTTCGACGCATTACCGGCTAGAAGCTCATATCCCTTTCGAGAATTTCAAATAAAATGATATTTCTCGCTTCCAGGGAAACAAGATTCCTGAGAAAGGCTTGATGTCACGTTTAATTTGTTGACAAAATTCGTTACGGGGGCGGGGGAGGGGAGAGAAGGGGAGGGGGGGGGGGAGGAGGAGTAGGAGTTGAGGAGACGGTTGGGATTCAGTTGGTAGGGGTTAGGGGAGTAATATGTGTTCACAGTCCGCACTATGTTCTATGCTTCTGTATGGATCCGAGAGCGCGCACGTGTGTGTGTGTGTGTGTGTGTGTGTGTGTGTGTGTGTAAATGAGGCAGGGAACAGCAATCATGAAATAACAATCAAGTAGGGTAAGTTTCGCTCACACAATTAAACGATGTTTGCTGTTTCCTGCCTGATTAGATATGCACTTTCATACCAGTCAAAGTGAGGTTACCTGCATTTCGTCCGTATAATTGTTCGACTATACATAAGATCGAAAAGGCTGTGCCAGTCTCGAATAAACGTTAATTTATGCTTGTTCACTTCTCCAGTTGTTGCCGTGTAGATGTGTCAGGTAGAGGGTATATGAACAAGCTTGGAATATCTTTTTGGGGGAATGTCTAATCGGATAGACATTGTTTCAGACAGATGCAAGTAAAAAAAACATGTCAACTAAATTGCCTCTTTCCCTCTGTGTGTGTGTGTGTGTGTGTGTGTGTGTGTGTGTGTGTGTGTGTGTGTGTGTGCGCGCGCACGCGCGCGCGCGCGCGTGTGTGTGTTGTGTGCGTGCGCAAGATCCTAGTACAATCTAGGTTTATATTTCAACTGGGTTGTATTCTTCAAATCAAAGAATTTCTTCATTTCCGAAACCTGAAATGCATAGTATTTCAGCTGATCAGCAACATCTCTTTTTTGCTCCTCCCTCGCCTCCTTTTTCGCATGACATAGAAATTCTGACAATCTCCTCTGGCAGCCTAAGCATTTTAATGTGGGCCATCCTAAATGATGATTTCGTTCACAGCTGTATAGAGAAAAAATCGCTTATATCACCGTTACAGTCCGCAATATCGCAACAGGCATCAATGAAAGGCATTTCGGGTGTTCATTCAAGTGCGCAATTTTAAAAAAAAATTATTTTTTTTTTAATTTAGTGTGGTACATCGAAAAAAAACTTATAACATTCAAAACCAAAGTGAATGGTGTTGGTGTTCAAAATGTGTAAAGGAAACAAAAAAGGGTCAGATATTAAAGAGTATGTTATTCTTGAAAATTGAAGTCTTGTGAAAATTCCCTCATTCTCTCTCTCTCTCTCTCTCTCTCTCTCTCTCTCTCTCTCTCTCTGCGACATCCATACCATTGGTGGTTAACGCTGTCGAGCATATCCCAAAGAACTAGCTGCTTAAACAGATGACAACTGATCCAAACTACCTATAATTACTCCTAGTCTCACCCATCTTCCCATGGCCCTGCTATTACTTTTTTATGTTGCAGTGTAACCTTCTTTGTTGACACTTTACCCCTATTTTAGAAACAAGTTGTGTGTGTGTGTGTGTGTGTGTGTGTGTGTGTGTGTAGGTGTATGTGTTGGCGTGGCGTGTGTGTTGGCTACTTCCTTCCTTGACTTAGTTCCTCCCCCCCTCCCCCATCATCCCTCATGGCAGTCACTTAACCCAGGTTCTGTTTTCTCATGTTACAGATCACCCGATGGGAAGTCAGCTTTAGCAATGACAGCTTCTTATGGATCAGCTGTGGACGCTGATCTGATAAGCCTCGATGACACATAGAACACCACTCTCCAACAGGATTTACCACAACCCAGTGGCTGAAGCACCACTGCTTTTTGTGGGCACTTCAGCCTTGCCAGCCTACCAGACGTGGTGTTGGTGCACGTGTTGAAGATGCTCCACATCCTTGACCGTGCTTCTCTGGCGCTCACCTGTTCCAGGCTGTCTGCCATCGTGCACTGACGTCACCATTAGACTATTCACTGCTGACTGTGTCGTGATAACAAACGCTAGTGACATAAGCCGAGTGGACCGAATTATTGTGATGAAATATCAAAAGTATTTCCAGCCTGTGGAAATTACAACTCAGGCAGGGTACTTGGCGCGTGATGCTTTTGGTATGTTAAATGGCTTTGCTTAAAAAGGTTGGTCGCGATCACTGTTATATCTAGTGAATTCTCAGATGTCATATATGACTCGAGAGTAGGTGATTATGAACGAGGTGATTATGGATTTATTTACCATCAAATCGCCGACCGTGTTGGAGCTCGTAAACAAACCAGAGTTTAATGCACACATTACTATTGATGGAATACGTGGTGTGAGGATATCTAGTTAGAGATCCTTACATCACTGCCATGTCAGGGAAATGTGGTTCCCTGGTGAGGAAAACTGGTGGAGGTAGGGGACCGACTTTTACATTGTGTTATCTGACCATCTTCAGCAGCTGCAGCATCACTCGTTTCCTGCTTTCCCGCTCTGTAAGAGCTTGTGCTGAATCTTGAAGAGCTCCATGAAGGGCTGGCTACTGGAACCATCCAATACATCAGGCAGGCAGTGTGCATGACAGAAGACGGTTTCTCTGGGGGACGTACACTCTATATAACAAAGAGGATGGGTTTCCTCCATTGTCAGGAGCTTGGAAAACACTGGCCTCTCTGACTGTCCGACCTGTGACAGTGGAGTGTTGTGTGAGGTATTTTCACTGCTTTGATCAGCTAATGCCTTTCTTTTGGCCAGTAACACTGATAGTCCAGTGCGAGGAAGAAGTTGGTTTTTTTTCCCATGTACGGCAGCTATTTGAACTGTGCCAAAAAAAGCGCAGTATTGTGCAGCTTGGATTCATAGATGGATACACGTCTTGTCTGCCATACCAATAAGACTTGTTCTAAGACAGGTGTAACACTAACGTTGACCGCCAGCTTTACACAAAATTTATTTGCAAACTCAAGAGACCTTCCACTTCAACGAAAGCCGCATTATCACTCGGCAACAAAGAAAAATGTACTATAGGTGGTGTGTTAGAGCAATGTGTTATCTGTAAACTTTAGTGGCTTTTGATAGAACTCTTGTCAGCTGTATTGCCGTATTTACCAGATGCATCCATTACGATCTGACCATACTGCATCTAATCAACAATTTGTCAAGTGCAAAATGATGAAGGTGATGTCGGGGCCGGACCTAACAAATTTGATGCTTAGTCATGTGAAAAAGACAGCAATTTTGTTTTCACCAGTGTCACGCAAGGAAAATTGATTTTCTGTAAAGAAATACTGTACTTTCTGTAGAAAAATAATGTATTATGTTAACGTACTTCAATTTTACGTCAATTGCATTGGAGCTGGTGTTAAAACTAGATTCTGTTACAGAGTCGCTTGGGTTCCCCCCGCTGGTTCTTTTCCTTTTATTTCTTATAACTGTCATTCAGTTTAATACTACCTGAACTTGTCGAGAAGTAGTACCCCTGCAAACACACACAGACTGTAACTGCACATTGTGCGTGCAGCAGTTTAGTCTTTAGGCTCTAGCTGCCCTTTGTTTTGCAGGTTTTAGCCTTCAAATTAACCTAGGTGAAAAAGCACGAAAATTGCCTCCCCTTTTAGGTTTTGGTTGTTCACTGAAGATAGGAGTGTTGCTGTCTGTTTTCTATCAATATTTTGTCTTTTGACTTTCTTTCTTTTTCAATGGACGAAAGAAAAAAGTGTAGAGTAGAGAGGAAACAAAATGGGATCGCCTGGCCACGAAAAACAAACATAAAAAGGGCTAAAAATGGCTTCATGCCCTGTTCCTCTGCGCCTGCGCGAGTGAAAACATTAGGAGAGAAATGGACATGGAAAAACGGTTTATTCAGGTTAGGCCACAGCCGCTAATGAAGAAGGGGAGTATTTACACTGGAACTTTAACGATAAGGAAAAGTAAGGATACATCAACATAATAATGACAAATTCCAACATCTTTTGACCGTAGAGTACAACAGATACCTGCTTCAATGTTAACAGTCACATCCTTCCACTGTAGTCGCACGCTTTTTAAATGCTTTGTATGGACACATGCTTACATTCTTCAGTATATGTTTTGTTACTGTAAGCCATCAATAAGGCTACGTTGACTAGACACGGATTTGCATGAAATTTTCCTGGAATATATTCTTTCCAAAGCTTACAGAGACTAGGACAACCAAACAAAATATGTACTTCATCCTCTTTTGCATGTCCGCACAAAGAGCATGCTACAGAGTTAGTTGATACCTGATTATATCGGTCCCGATGTATTATAATGTCTGTTATTCCGAATCTAAATTGTGTTGAATAACATCTAACACATCTGTTGATGTCAAGTAAGATCTGTTTTCTGTTAATATATCTCTATTTTTCCCCTTTCTTTTCTGGTGGACGAGAAAAACGTTCAGAGTAGAGAGGAAACAAAATGGTATATCGCCTGGCCGCGAACGAAACATACAAAAAGGACTAAAATAGCTTCATGCCTTGCTCCTCAGCGTCCGCGCGAGTAAAACGTTGGAGAGAGAGAGAGAGAGAGAGAGAGAGAGAGAGAGAGAGAGAGCGGTGGGGGGTGGGGTGGGGCATGTTCATCCGCTTTCACTCATTCAACCATCCCTTAAAAACTGAAAAAAGTTAGAAACAAAGTACTGTTCTCTCTCTCTCTCTCTCTCTCTCTCTCTCTCTCTCTCTCTCTCTCTCTGCATGCATACACACACACATGCGCGTGCGCGCGCCAGCGATATTCATGTTGGAAGATCTGGAGATGGTATATTGTGGAATATATGGGGGAAAGGGTGAGGAGGGAGCTATATTTGTTTAATTTTTTTTTTTTTTTTTTTTTTTGATAATCAAGAATACAGATTTTTTGTAAATGCAACATACAAAATTGTTAGAAAAGACGTACGGAATAAAACAGGAAATACGCTATCCAAAGATATATATTTAGATTAAGACTTACGTCAATTAATGATTACATATACAAGTAGCATGAAAGTACAAATTAGATAGAAGAGCGAGCTTTCACTATGAGCATAATGTTAAGCAAGAAACAGACAAATTTCTTTTGATATAATTCCATACACAATATTCACGTTTTTACTTTTCTTTTCCTTATCCGATTTCGTAGAGAGTGGAACTTGACTTGTGGAATTCGATTTTGTACTTACTATTGCGATTTTTAAAAGAACTTTTCCATCGTTTTTTTTGACAACCTTCATAAGGAGGCTACTTTGATTGGTACGACGCTAAGCAGCACGATACTGTATTTACCGATTAGTTTCAAAGTAAGGTGACTGCAGGTGGAACTTAAACAGACTCAAAGTAAAATGACTATTCCGCTGAACGAAAGAGATAAACAAATTACAAGATAAAATACGACGCGTTTCCTCCTCAGGCAAGACAAACAACATTCAAGACAATGAAAACTAAGAACTAACAATCACTTATCTCCTCAAACTGGGCGGAAATCCACCAGCATTTTAAGCCATTCACATGCACGATTTTGTATGTGTGTATCATCAGCCTGTCAGAGAATTTTTTTTTTTAGACATTTTTCTATTAAAATGAAAAAAAGGCATTGCAGCACTTGTTTTATTTCTAGTAACTTAACTAACCAAACATATGTGCGCTTGGCTGCGTGCGCGTGCGTACACACACACACACACACACACACACACACACACACACACACACCAAATAAACAAACGTTCAAAGAAAGCTGAAAATAGTTAGTCACGGTCTGACAAAACATTTTTAAAAGTTTGAATAACATCGTCTGCTGCTCATCGAGAGATAATGCATAGACATTGTTTCAGACAGATTCGAGTCAAAAGAATACGTCAACTGAATTCCCTTCTTGTGTGTGTGTGTGTGTGTGTGTGCGTGTGTGTGTGTGTGTGTGTGTGTGTGTGTGTGTGTGTGTGTGTGTGTGTGCGCGCGCGCGCGCGCGCGCGTGCGCTCTTCCTAAGATCCTAGTACAATCTAGGTTTATATTTCAACTGGGTTGTATTCTCCAAATCAAAGAATTTCTTCATTTCCGAAACCTGAAATGCATAGTATTTCAGCTGATCAGCAACATCTCTTTTTGCTCCTCTCTCGCCTCCTTTTTCGCACGACATAGAATTCTGACAATCTCCTCCGGCAGCCTAAGCATTTTAATGTGGGCCATCCTCAATGATGATTTCGTGTACTGCTGTATAGAGAAAAAAATCGCTTATATCACCGTTACGTTTCGCAATATCGCAACAGGCGTCAATGAAAGGCGTCTGGGGTGTTCATTCAAGTGCGAGATTAAAAAACGTTTTTATTTTTAAATTTAGCGCAGTATATACAAAAAACTTATAACATTTAAAAACCGAAAAATGAATGGTGTTGGTGTTCAAAATGTGTAAAGGTAGTCTTGAAAATTGAAGTCTTGTGAAAATTCTCTCTCTCTCTGTGCGACATCCATATCATTGGTGTTTAACGTTGTCGAGCATATCCCAAAGAACTAGCGGCTTAAACAGATGACAACTGATCCAAAGTACCTATAATTACTCCTAGTTTCACCCATCTTCCAATGGCCCTGCTTATTACTTTTTATGTTGCAGTGTAATCTTCTTTGTTGACAGTTTTACCCCTATTTTAGAAACAGTTGTGTGTGTGTGGCGTGGCAGTCACTTAACCCAGGATCTGTTTTCTCAGGTTACAGATCACCCGATGGGAAGTCAGCTTTAGCAATGCCAGCTTCTTAAAGATCAGCTGTGGATGCTGATCTGAAAAGCCTCGATGACACAAAGAACACCATTCTCCAACAGGATTTACAGCAGCCCAGCAACTGAGCTGACGACTGTGGGCACTTCGATCTTATCAGTAACACTGATAGTGCAGTGCGTGAAAGAAGTTGATTTTTTTTACCATGTACGGCAGTTATTTGAACTGTGCCAGAAACAGTACAGTATTTTGCAGCGCTTTGAATTCATAGATGAATACACTCCTTGCTGTCAGCGAGATAAAGAAGCTGGTCCCAGAATGGTGTTGATGCTAACGTTGACCGCCAGCTGTACACGGAATTTTTCTGCAGAAGACGACAAGAATTCCACTTCAACGAAAACCGCATTGTCACGCGGTAAAAAAATAGAACAATACTCTGTAGATGACGTATTAGTCCAATGCGTTATGTATTAGTCCAACATAGAATAATACTCTGTAGATGATGCAATAGTCCAATGCGTTATGTGTTTAGTCCAATATAGAATAATACTCTGTAGATGATGCATTAGTCCAATGTGTTATGTATTAGTTCAATGCATTATTGGTAAATGTTGACAGCTTTTGCTCTAAACCTTATCAGCTATGATAGTGTTAGAACGCAGTATTTATCAGACGTATCAATTATGACCCCCGCTGGTTCTTTTCCTTTTATTTCTTATAAACGTCATTCAATTTAACATTACCTGAACTCGTCGAAAAATGGTACCCGTGCAAACACACACAAACTGTAACTGCACATTGTGCGTGCAGCAGTTTAGTCTTTAGGCTCTAGCTGCCATTTGTTTTGCAGGTTTTAGCCTTCAGATTAAGCTAGGTGAAAAAGCACGAAAATTGCCTCCCGTTTCAGGTTTTGGTTGCTCACTGAAGATAGGAGTGTTGCTGTCTGTTTTCTGTCAATATTTTGTCTTTTGATTTTCTTTCTTTTTCAGTGGACGAGGGAAAAAATGTGTAGAGTAGAGAGGAAACAAAATGGGATCACCTGGCCACGAAAAAAACATACAGAAAGGACTAAAAAAAAAATGTCATGCCTTGCTCCTCAGCGTCCGCGCGAGCGAAAAAAGTGGGAGAGAGAAATGGAAAATGGTTTATTCAGGTCAGGCCACAGCCGCCACTGAAGGGGGGGGGGGGGGGGGGGGGGGGGGGGGGGGGGGGGGGGGGGGGGGGGGGGGGGGTGGGGGGGGGGGGGGAGGGGGGGGGGGGGCGGGGGGGGGGAGCTATTTACACTGGCACTTTAGTGATAAGGAAAAGCAAGGGTACATCAACATAATAATGACAAATTCCAACATCTTTTGACCATAGAGTTCAACAGATACATGCTTCAATGTTAACATTCACATCCTTCAGCTGCAGTCACACTCCTTTTAAATGCTATATATAAATACAAGCATACATTCTTCAGTATATTTTTGTTACTGTTAGCCAACAGTTAGGCTACGTTGAATAGACACGGATCTGCGTAAAATGTTCCTGGAATATATTCCTGCCGAAGCTCACAGAGACTAGGACAACAAGACAAAATATGTACTTCATCCTCTTTTGTATCTCCGCACAA
This sequence comes from Conus betulinus, assembly GCA_016801955.1. Classification (NCBI taxonomy): domain Eukaryota; kingdom Metazoa; phylum Mollusca; class Gastropoda; order Neogastropoda; family Conidae; genus Conus; species Conus betulinus. Next base: position 46,671 of record JADBJO010010901.1, read on the forward strand.
AGGGCATGCTACAGAATTAGTTGATACCTGATATTATCGGTCCCGATGTATTACAATGTCTGTTATTCCGAATCTGATTTTTGTCAGATAACATCTAATATATCTGTCGATGTCAATTTAAACGAAAAACTCTGTTTTCTGTTGATATTTCTCTTTTTTTTTCTTTGTTTTTCAGTGGACGAGGAAAAAAGTGCAGAGCAGAGAGGAAACAGAATGGGGTCGCCTAGCCGCGAATGAAACATAAAAAAAGGACTAAAACTAGCTACATGCCTTGCTCCTCAGCGCCCGCGCGAGCAAAACATTGGGAGAGAGAGAGAGACAGACAGAGAAAGGCCGACAGAGAGAGAAAGACAGAGACCGACAGAGAGAGAGAGAGAGAGAGACCGACGAGAGAGAGAGAGAGAGAGACCGACAGAGAGAGGCCAACAGAGAGAGAGAGAGACCGACAGAGAGAGAGAGAGAGATTTCACTCGTTCAACCATTACTTTAAAACTCTCTCTCTCTCTCCACACACACACACTCTTGCGCGTGCGCACCGAGCATCCCTATTCAAGTGTAACATATAATAATAATATTGATTTATATAGCGCCTATTCCCTAAAAAATAGGGCTCTAAGCGCTTTACATTACCAACAACAACACACACACACACACACATGACAAACAAAGACACTGTGGTTTCATAAGTGCTAAAGCTAAGCCGGTTTCCCTCCGTGGCATATTATGCATTAAGTCTTCAATTCTGTGTATTAGTCTGAACATATGTTGAAAGCAAACAATGATCTCAAAGAGTTCCTCATTTTAGTATTGTAACAGAATTGCTTGATTTGGGGAGGATCAAAAGACTAAAAGGGGCATTGGTGGTACGTCTTTTTTCAACTCCATTCATCTTTTTCTCAGGGACTCTGAGAATTTCCTTCACCTGATATTTTCATTTGGGAAAAAAGCATGATACAAAATGAGTTCATTTTATACAATATCCCCACAGCATAGCTCTCTCCAACTGCATTCTTTTAAATCTTTGATAAATTATAGCTTTTAAAGTCAGCTCTTCATTTGCTTTAGGATTTTCATTGCTAAGTGATAATCAGACAGCGAGGGGGGGAGGGCGTCTATTCGATCTTAGCAGTGGTCCCCGATTTTCTCAGTACTGTCCTTGTTTTAAAAACGCATCGGATTATGTACATGGACAAGAATGGATGTTATTTCATGCGAAAAAATGCACGTTGTCAGTCTCAACTTATTTTATATCCGTGTGTTCGTTTTCTGCTTTTTTCTTTTTTTTTTTTTTTTTTAAACTTTCACAAAAAGGTTAATAATTCATCTGTACATATTGGTTTGTTTGTTTGTCTGCTGGCAGGATAATGCAAAATACTTCTACTACTACTAGTAGTAATTATTATTATTATTGTTGTTGGTGCTATTATTAAGTCTAGTTAAAGTAATACTCTTAAAAAAAAAAGGTACGTTGCCCAAGGGCAAACGAATCAGATGTTAAGAATGGATCTGTGATGAAGATTCAAATAAACGAATGTGTGTGTGTGTGTGTGTGTGTGTGTGTGTGTGTGTGTGTGTGTGTGTGTGTGTGGGGGGGGGGGGGGGGGGGGGGGGGGGGGGGAGGAGATAATCCCGTTATGTACAAGATGGGGAACAACTCCTTCAGTGTGCACCTCGTTAGTACCTAGTTACTTCCCCGCGCCGGGGGAACCCGGGTCTATCAATATTTTTTTTTAAAGCCAACTTTCCACTGAACAAAAGCACCGGGAATACGCTGTTAAGAATGGTCTTTTACTTTATCTCGGTTTGGGAAAAAGCATTCGACTCATTCGATTGAAACTTGTGTTTTAGTTTCTACATGTCTCTGGATTCGAAGAACCCGATAGCTGTTAAGTGGATGTGTATGTTTTATAAAGACCTGGAGTAAGCATTTGACCTCGAACGGAACTGTGACAAGATGTGATGATAGCTCTCACCCTGCGTCGTCTGTGTTCAAACATAGACTGAAAGAGAGGATCCAACGTGTAGTCTATCGTAGCAGTGATCACCATTTTTCTCAGCACTGTTCTTGTTATAAAAACGCATCAGCTAACGATTATGGTGTGGACATGGACAAGAATGGATGGCATTTCATGCTAAAAAAATGCACGTTCTCAGTTTCAACGTGTTTCATCCGTGTGTCGGACGAGACGTTCGTTTTCTGCCACCGTTTCTTTTTTTTTTTTTTTTTTTCTTTTCAACTTTCACAAAGAGTTTAATGATTTATCTGTACATATTAGTTTGTTCCTGTGCCTGCTGGCAGGACAATGCAAAAAGAAAGGCTGCTGTTATTATTATTGTTACAATTATTATGATTGTTATTATCATTTTCATTATTATCATTATAGCGATTGATAATAATAAGTCAAGTTAAAGTAATATTCTTAAAAGAGCAAACAAACAAACAAAAAAAACGATGCGTTGCCTAAGGGCAAACGAATCATCATGATGATGAGAGTGGATCTGTGATGAAAATTCAGATAAACATGTGTGTGTGTGTGTGTGTGTGTGTGTGTGTGTGTGTGTGTGGGTGGGGGGGTGAGGGTAGGGAGGGGCTAGGGGATGCAGGGGGATGATCCGTTATGTACAAGATGGGGAACAACTCCTTCAGTGCGCACCTCATTAGTACATAGTTACTTCCCCTTGTGGGGAACCCCGGGTCCATCAACTTTATATAAAGCAAACTTTCCACTGAACAAAAGCACCGGGAATCCGCTGTTAAGAATGGATAACCCATTCAAAGTTAACCTGTTTTCATGGAGTGATAAACTTCTTCGCAATGAAAGCGTGCTCAATGTAGATTTTGTTAGCTCTTAGTCCAAAAACGTTCACAACCAGTTACCCCAAAATTTGTTCCAGCACATACTCCCAGGACATGAATATACTTGTTTATGTCCACAAGCTGATTGGGTAGAACGTGATTTGGGGGAGTGGAGGGTGGTGAGCGGAGGGGAGGGGGGGGGACTGGGAGTGTAGGGGAGGGATGGGGGGGGGGGGGGGGGGGACAAGGGAATCTGCATTTTCTGGTGCATGCTCCAAAATTTTATTTATGAATGAGTTTGCATTCTTGTGTACGTACATTAGTCGCTTTTAAATATATAGAATCTGCCTGGGGCCCGCGGCGAGGGGGGACTGGGGACCCGGTTTTGTCTAGGATGAGTGTGTGTGTGAGATGATCAATGAACAATAACGGTACACGCGCGTTTTATCAGCAAAGTTTACGGGCGGACATCTACGTTAGTAGTACTGCAGCCTAATTGTTTACGTTTGAACCGCTGCCAACATTGTGTTGCA